>BCLG01000001.1:244839-310891 GCA_001602295.1 Zoysia matrella | reverse complement strand
TTTTTCAGCTTTTATAGCAATCTAGTTTTTTTTTTCTATACATGTTCACAACCCAATAGATTATGTGTAAACAAACACGGTTATAAATCCTAACTTATTTATTGCACCTTAAAAATGTTACTCTTAATTAACTACTCCCTACATCTCATAATAAGTGATGTTTTTGACTTTTTTAAATCAACGTTTGACCATTCGATTTATTCAAAAAATTTGTAAAAATACAAAAACGAACAAGACAAGGTTAAAGTACTTCTAATAATGAATCATTTCATAATAAAATAAATAATATTTTTATAAATTTTTTAAATAAGAAGAATGATCAAAGATAAATGTTTGAAAAATCTAAAAAGACACTTATTTTGACACAGAGGGAGTAGTAAAAAAACACTATTTTTAAGAAAGAGTAGGAAAACACTTAGATAAGCACGTTTGATGCATGCAGGGGCTCTTGTTCTAACGAAATATTATGGCTTGAACTTGAGGCCTGAAAATACTTGATTGATACTAGACGAAAGATGATGAGCACGACCACATATTGGAGTATGGGTATATATGCGTGCAACAATGATGAACAACTCAAACGCAAAACAGCTTTTTTAGCCAGCCACATGGGACATATAGGCATGAAGCAGATGCTGCCCGAAACAACTAAGCAGATCTTAATTAAGTCTACCTGAAAATCTATATAATAATGTAAAATAAAGAGTAAATACACCACAAGTACAATAAATTATATGGCTGAGTGCATCAAGGTCCTAGAACTTGTTAAATTCTCAAATAAGTCTCAAAAGTTGGTCAAGTGGAGCATGTATGCCAAAATTACAAAATGCAACAATATTTTTTGGCATAAATAGGGATGGAACATATATTAGATTTCTCTTAATCATGCTAACAAATTTGGTTATTCAAAATGAGCAATGTAATGCATTGCTCATAATCACTTCATAACCCTTAAATGTGTTTTCATTAATTGAATTACTAAAATCAGATTAGGTTAATTTGTTTCAAATGGTCATGGTCGTGGAATGGGAAGCAAACTAGCCTAAGAATGCCTTTGTTGAATTCTGTATATTTTATAGGTTCAGTTTGGCACAACTGAAATTTGTTTAAAAGGTAGATTATTTGAACAGTTGGTAAAAAGTTGCTAAAAATAACCTACTTTTTTAGTTCATTATGAGAAGATGTTAAAATAATATGTTATAAAATAAGTTGCTATTTGACACAACTCTCCTTATTTATGTGAATAAGTTATAAATAAGATGTGTCAAACTAGGGCCATAGTATGTTGAATTAGCGCCAAAACAACTTTCTTTTTTGCCATCGGAGGGAGTACATATATATCTAACCTGAAATATGTTCACTTTTGTTAACACATACAAATTTATTTTGGTACAAAGTTGCGGGGTTCCAAAAAAAACAAGAATCGTAGGGCAGTCTCCTAATTAATTATTAACTCTATTTTTAAATTATTGTCATAATTAAAAAATGAGTAAATTTCATAAAACTATCATAAAACTACAGATTTAGTGCATCTATGTATCATATTTAAAAAATTTAATAACAAAACTATATATTTTGTAAGTTGTGTATCACAAAACTAGAGGTTTAAGAAGTCATAAAATTTGTAGTTTTATGATACATCATTCATAAAATATGTAAGGCCTATTTGGCAAAGCTCTTAGCTCCTAATTCTCAAAAAAAATCTAAAAAGCTCTGCCAAACAATGTTTTTTGAAAGGAGTGATTCTTGTCTGATTCTGTGAAGTAATTCTCTGAAATAAACTAAGGAGCTGAGAGTTGAAAAAAGTAGCTTCTTTTAATTATGTGAAATGATTCTTTATCTTGATTCTAGGAGTTTATCTTAGAAAATCAAAGAGAATCACTTTTAACCACAGAATCACTTCACAGAAGAATCTGAAATGAACCTAGAAAATCAAGAGCTGAGAGGTCTAACAAAGAGACATGTAGTTTTGTGATACATAGATGTACTAAATATATAATTTTGTGAAACTGTGTTAAATCTATAGTTTTGTGATAGTTTTGATAAATTAGTTGTAGTTTTGTAAAATTTACTCTTAAAAAATTTATTCTAATGTGTAAAATATGTTTTAAATATCACTAATAATAAAAAATTTTATATATGAATAATTTTTTGAATAAAATAAATATTTAAAGTTAATGTTAGAAATCAACAGTGTCAATAGTTTAAAAACGGTGGGAGTATTTTTAGTAACGTGGGGCCGCTTGACCAATAGCGAGCAAAACCCGAGGGACCAAATCAGATCGGATCAGTACTAGGCTAGTAGCCGGCCACATCACCGGCGGCAGCACTACTCTTGTGCTTAATGTCAGTTTATCGTCAACCTCTCCAGCTTGCACGTCGATCGGCAACAACGTACGTACGCTTGTTGCACGAACAATTCACGTCTTTGTGAAGCCGACCGACTGAACGTGTTGCACGATTACTTTGATCGATGCTATAGTACTGTATATGTGCTTGCAGCATGTAGACTCGGAAATGCAGATTTAGTATATAGAATCGGGATTACTCTTCGTTGGGAGTACTTTAAAAATGTATACAGCTTCGCGCCTTGCACAATCTTGGCACGTCGCCTCGCTCGTTGTTCGCAATGGAGTCAACCATCGCCGGCCGGTTTCTCCCATCGAGAGCTTTACTAGAAACCCAGCGCAGTGTTGCCGTGCTTGTCTTCTTGTCGTACATATTTTACCGTCCTTATTTGTTTTGATCAGACTATCAAATTAAAAATTGTAAGTTAAAAGGCAATAATTCTGTTCTCAATTCGGAGGAATATGCATTAACAAAGCCTCCAAAATAATGAAATATCTGATCATACTGACAACATAAAATACATCAACAATTGAATAATTGTTGCATGAATAGAAAATGAGTGAATTGCATAAAACATTACCTTTTGGAGCCATATTGTCCCATTACACTAGGTTTTAGCTCTTGTTGCACATTGCATCAAGTTTTAGCCTAAAATTTTTCACTTTGCACCACTTTTTAGCATTTTGCATTTCTATTACCATTTATTTAGTAATTTCAGTCGTTCAGTTAGTTTAGTGGCAAAAACTGGTTCAGTAACTTCTTGTCGTTCTAAGTAGTAACTTTTAGAATTAGTTCAGTAATTTTCAATTGTGCTAAGCAGTTATTTTTAGAACTGGTTCAGTAATTTTTAGTCATATAATAATTTTAGATTCAATAATTTTAGTTGTTCAATAAGCTACAAAGCAACCAGTCATTAAGTAATTTCAGTAAGTTTAAGTAAATTTTAGATTAGGTTCAGTAATTTTCAGTCGTTCAATAATTTCAACAAGTTTAGTAACTTTTAGAATTGGTTTAGTAATTTTTGATCGTTCAGTAATTTTAGTATGTTATAGAATTGGTTCAATAATATTTAGTCATTCAATATCAATAAGTTCAATAATTTGCGGAGCTTATTCAGTAATTCCAGTCATTCAATAATTTTTAGCTTGTAGAATTGATTCAGTAAATTCCAACGATGCTAAAACGTGGTGCAAAGTGAAAATTTTTAATTAAAACCTAGTGCAATGTGCCACAAGTGCTAGAACCCAGTGTAGTGTGACAATATGGCTCCAAAAGGTAGTGTTTTGTGCAATTCACTCATAGAAAAGAGAAGGTCTGACTCTAGAACTTCAGAGCTACATTGTGTAAATTGATACTTGTACATTTAAAGATTGAACTGCCCCTAGAATTCACAAAAATGCACCAAATTTATTTTATCAAAGCATATATGACTAACAAGCTCCAACTGTTACATGGAACATCAGGAATAGAGATAATGTTATGGTTGCCACTCCTAGGATTTTTATGAAGCTAAGGTACAGGTTGCAAAAGAAGGGATAATACATGAACAAATAGCGATCTTGAAAAAAATACATGAACAAATAGTATACTAGAGGGTAGAAGGATGTAGCAATAAGAGCAGCACTACCTGTATAATCAAGCTGAAGCATAATGTATGCAATGCGCCGAGAGTGGCAGAACAGAAGGTGACACGTGGTGGTGGCGAGAAGATAAAACATGACTCTTCACAAGAAGGCATAGGACAGCCATGGTGGGATCCATCTAAACAACTGAAGGGCAATCATATTTGCTATATCCTCCTTCATGCTTTGATGCACAATAAAAAATAAGAAATATTATTATACCTAGTTAAAGGAACCAGTTCATAAGGAAAGTCATGCACTGGACAATTTGATCAGTACTGATGATAATGGGATACAATTTTTTCTATACAAAAATCCATCAAAATTTGAAAAAACAATTTTTATCAGGATTTTCTTCTATGTAATCAAACAAAGTAATGATTGAACATATATATTTGTATATGTGCCAACAACAACAAACTTTAATAACTGTGGGTAACTACTAACTTCAATAAACTTGGATGACTGGTGATTAAACAAATATCACTAATCTCATAAGTTAGCAATTTCCTGAACACGACTGCTTTTATAGCAAACTGTAAGTAATAGCCAGTTCCCACAATGTTTACTGATAAGCCTTCGAGAAGTGAAATATTGGTCGGCGTCAACTTAGGAAACTTCTATGAACACACTATTTTTACACACCACTCCATTCAGTACAACACGTATCAACATGAAGTAATTAACATTTTCAGTACTATAGAGTTATATAGAGTTATAGCTATTTGAAATTAAATATAATTATGCTTATACTACAATATCACAACTGGGAATGCTATGAACCAAAAGTGTGCAAAACTATAAAAATAATTCATAGAATCATTGATGCAGAGCATTATTTACTTGCCACTGATCCCAGAACAAGATGAATTCGACAAATGGAAGCTAGAGACAGATCAATCCGGTCTTTCACACGTTCAAATCGGATTTTTTGTTGTCGCCAGTGATCGCGAACCAGCTGCTATCAAATATTAGTACCAAAATATGATTAAGAGTGCAGTCTTAGGCTCCAGCAAGCGGCAATGATAATTGTTGACACCAAAAAAATGGCCTCACCGGAGTGTCCGATACAATGTCAAAGTCTCCGATAAGCCCTCTCGGATTTGGACACTTCGTCCACCGGTAGACCTTCTTGGATTTGGGCACTCGGCTCAACGGAGTGTCCGGCACTTCGCCAGATTGTCTGATAAGATCTCTCGGATTTGGGCACTCGGCCCACCAGAGTATCCAGCCCTGTGCCGGACTGTCTGGTAAGCCCTCTCGGGTTTTGGTGTTTTGTACACCGGAGTATTTGGCAGGCCCTCTTGGGTTTCCGGATTTACACGACAGAGCCTCTGACGTCATACTAGAGACTCTAGTTACTGAAGTGTTCGGCACTTTACCGAAAACTCCGGTAGTGTCGATCTAGAAAGTTTTTAGCAGATCAATACTGAATTCTTTTCTAACTTAAGTGATCTGTTGCCCTGCGGGAGAAGACCATCCCATCTCTATAAAACAGAGGCCTATGGCCGGTTGAGGGGCATCCTAATCGATCAAACTATTTGACTTTACATTTTGCACTTCTCTAACCCTAATCCTCTCACTCGACCCCCGTTTGCTGTTGTTCCTTCATCTCAGCGATGTTTGAGGACGATCTGGCTGGTCTGACCAAGCTCGGATCAACCCTAGGACAATCCTCCTCCGATAGGGTCCCTCCCGAAGCGGGATTTTCCAGGTGCTGCCCAAACCCGACGTTGAAGAAGCGCCGGTGTTCCTGCACACAGACGTGCGAGCGGTATGTTGGCTCGGACCCGATTCGGCGTCGACACACCTCTTGACGACTTCGCTGGGGACGAGTGATTTCGGTTGCGCAAACCAAATCGTCGTTTTTAACATGACCTCCGAGATCTCCACGACGAACATCGTTATACCATCCTTGCAGGAGTTGCCTGAGCAGGCACGCAAGGCGTTCTTAGAACACCGAATGGCCTCCGAAGAGGTGCGCAAGGCGCGCGAGGAGCGGGAGCTGCAAGAGTACTTGGCATGTTTTAAGAAAGACTGGCAAAGCGCGATCCCTCAAGTGAAGAAGCCCGTTTTTCCGGCCGTCGACGACGACGCGGCCATGGGTGCTGCCAATGTAAGTACATCTTCAGGCCCTCCCGTTACTTTTGAAGACCTTTCATATTATTTTGCCGACATAAAAAAAGTCTTAACAAATGATATGCAATACATGATCAAGAGAACTTGGCTAAAACTAAAAATGTCGGTATTGCACCATCGTCTCATGTTGCACGTGTAGTTAGTATATCGGCGCCTACTACCTGTAATGTAGAACATCCTACGTATGACATGCCGTTAAACTCGTTTAGTGAACAAACTAGTTTTTCACCACCCGTGCAAACCAACGTTTTAGTAATGTCTCCCACTAGCGTAGAGCCAATTACTAACATCCCCAATCCGACCACAAACCGATTGAATGAATTGGTTAACTTTGTTTCTTCTTACCGTACCATTGCATATAGCACACCGCCCATCCCACCAAGCGGTACGGATATCTCTCATGGCCCTGTCCCTGATGAAATATTTAGCGCCATGAAAGCAAGCGCACATCCTCCATCATCGAGTACGTCTACTAGGCCACCCATTGCCAACATAGAGGAGTGTATGGCGCGCATTAAGGAAGACTTAAATAAACAATTTTGTGAGATGCTAGGAGTGAATCTTAAGGGGGAGGGACCGAATTTATCAAAAACTATGCCTCGCATATTTTGATTCGGTCCCATATCCCGTAGGATGGCGTGTTTCTGACTTCGTTAAATTCAATGGCGAAGATAGCAAAACCACTTGGAAACACATTAGTCAATATGTAGCACAATTAGGAGAAGCGAGTTTTAGTAAAGCTTTAACGTTTGTTTTCATTACCGCTAACCGGAACCGCTTTCTCTTGGTTTTTATTATTATCTCCGGGCTCCATTTACACTTGGGAGTCATTAGAGCGTAAGTTCTATGATCATTTTTATTTCGAGGACAATAAATTAAAGTTGTCACATTTGACATTGGTTCGACAAGGAAAAGAGGAACCCGTCGTTGACTATCTTCGGTGGTTTAGAGACATTAAAAACCGATGATTTAATTTAATAATTTCTGAAAAAGACTTAGCCGATCTAGCTTTTAATGGTTTACGGTCACATCTTAGGGAGAAGTTGGAGGGGTACGATTTTCTCACACTCACTCACCTCTAACAAAGGGCTTCAGCTCAAGAGAGCCGAAGTAAGGAAATAAAACATGATTATAAGACCCGTCATAACATGCACGTCGTAGAATATGATTCGGATAGCTTCGATGATGATTCTAATGACATTTTGGCTGCCGAGTTCGTTTGGCCATCTAAGGCCAAATCGTTTGTTTGTGATTCGCTCAAATCGGTTCATAAGAATCGGAAAGACGATGTAAAATACACCTTTGATGTAGCTAAGTGTGATAGAATATTTGATGAGCTGCATAAAGGTGGATACATTAAGATCGCATATACTTTACCTTCGGCGGATGAGGTTAAGCGTAGGGCATATTGTAAATGGCATAACTCTTTTTCTTATGCTACTAATGATTGCAATGTTTTTTATCAACAGGTCCAATCGGCCCTTAATGAGGGACGATTGAGTCTTAAGAAAATACAGATCAACAAGCACCCCTTCCCTGTCAACACTCTAGAGTTCAATCCCAAGGTATTGATTCGGCCTCATCAAGCCGATACCACCAAGGAGAAGAACGTGGTCATCGGGGAGGAGATACCTATTTCTCCGAGTGAGAAAAGGGCTTCTAGGAAGGTGATGCTTGAAAAATCCCCCGATGGTTAAGAATCTCTCAAGGTCACCATTCCAGGCTCTAGACCCAGGGGGCAAGTTCTATGGCCCAAGATGATAAAGCCAAAGAAACTGTAGGTGGGTAACTGGAAGCTTAACCAAGGTAAAGCCACAGATCGGACGGTGGGCCCAAAAGCGCCTTCGACCGTCTCATGGCTAAATATAAAAATCAAAAGACCGATTTGAATAATCGGTCTATGAAGCGGCCAAAGTCGCCACCTAGGGGAGGCAGCCCACCTAGGAAGAAGATGAGGCCAACCATGAATGCACATGGGCCCCCTCCTCCTTTTCCTTCACATGGCTTCGGAGTGTCGCTACCATGGTTCTGTCCTATGCCTTGTCCGCCGTTCTTAGTGTGGCATCCATATATGGGACGATGGATGCACGTACCACCAATGCCCATGCCACTGATGTCCGTTCCGCCAATGCCATACCCGCTGTTTCATACGGGGTGGAACGGGCCGAGAGAAGATGTCTTCACAAGGCTCTCCAACCCTATCCTGGATCGGACGGATTCTCAACCGATCAAAGCTCATAAGAGGGAGCGCCACCACCGCACCTAAGCAAGAATGGTGCCCAAAGCAAGGTAATGAACCTGCTCCCTCCACTATTATTCATCAAGAGAGTGCATCCGGAGGTGTCGTGAAAATTGACATAGCCGATGTTAAAATCGGGGGAGTTTTCACGGGACGGATCACTTTGAGTGATCTGGTCGAAAAGACTTCCCATGACCATGAAGCTGGCAGCAGCAAGAGCTCCTCCAAGTACACGCAACCGAGATGGTGTCTGCCTGGCTTGACCCACACTCAAAAGAGGAAGCTCCAAAGGCTGCGCCTCCGAAAGATGCGAGAGGAGGAGGCAGAGAAAAGGAGGGACGAGGTTTTCAACAAGGTCAAGCCGATGGTCCCTCAAAGTAAGCAGTGGAGGGTTACGGAGCCTGAAGCTCCTACTTCACCGATGATGGAGGAAGCGAAGGCTACTCCAAAGCCACTTAGTTTGGCCGATGCCGTCTTGAGAGAGGACTCCACAGTGCCCTCAGCATGGGAGACGTCGACATGTCCGAGTTCAACAACGACGACCTCTTGGACTACGAGCCGATACCGCCTCGGGAAGGTATGGACATTAACACCATTTGCTTATCCCTTTCTGATTATTCGCTTATAGAGGAAGAAGAAATCATGGCACAATTCGACTTTGGACCGAAAAGTGCTATCTTCAAAAAGCCCGAGGAATCGAAGAACCATTTGAAACTTCTCTATGTGAGAGGTCATATTAATGGTTCACCGATTTCTCGCATGCTTGTGGACGGCGGTGCTATTGTTAATCTAATGCCGTATTCTTTATTTAAGAAGCTAGATAAGGCTGATGACGAGCTCATCCGTACCAACATGACTTTAAATGGTGTGAGAGGAGGAGACCCTATCGAGGCTAAAGGGGTCGCTTCTATGGAACTCACCGTTGAAAGCAAGACCATGGCTACCGCTTTCTTTGTTGCCGATGTGTGCGGCAGTTATAACTGGATCTTAGGGCGTGATTAGATTCATGCCAATAGGTGTGTTCCTTCTACCTTACACCAATTCTTGATACAATGGATTGGTGATAATGTAGAGGTGGTTCATACGGATGTATCGGCTTGTGTTGCTATGGTTGAATCATCTTTTTTGCCGCATGACGCCGTCAAGTGCTTGACCAGTTTAGACTTGACAGATTATGATTTTTTAGTGTAACTAGAGATGGTTTTGTACCAATCAATGTAAAGCCGATGGAGAATCGGTTCAACCATATAATATGATTTAATGGATTTTAATCTTGATTAGTTGCAAAGTTCCACTATCGGTCCAATACGAACGATATGTGCGAAGCTGTCGAGGAAATAGAAGATATAGATAAGTTAGGGCAAGGATTCACATCAGCCGATCCTCTTGAAGAGGTGAACCTTGGTAGCGATGATAATCCGAGACCAACTTATATAAATAAAATTCTGAAAGCTGATTATAAATTGAAGCTAATCGGTTTACTAAAAGAATATGTGAACTGTTTTGCATGGTGCTATAATGAAATGCCCGGGTTGAGTCGCGAATTGGTCGAACATTGGCTTCCAATAAAATTTGATTTTAGACCTTTTAAGCAACCGATGAGGAGGTTTAACCTGAATATGCATGATCGGATTAAAGAAGAAATTAACCGATTACTTAATGCAAAATTCATAAGACCTTGCAGGTATGCGGAGTGGATATCTAACATCGTACCGGTGGAAAAGAAGAATACCGGTAAGATTAGAGTTTGTATTTATTTTAAAAATTTAAATAAAGCTACTCCTAAAGATGAATATCCTATGCCCATAGCTGATATATTGATTAATGATGCTTCCAACCACAGAGTTATTAGTTTTCTTGATGGTAATACGGGATACAACTAAATCTTCATGGCCGAATAGGATATGTCTAAAACTGCTTTTAAATGTTCGGGTTTTGTAGGATTGTTTGAGTGGGTTGTTATGACTTTTAGATTAAAGAATGCGGTGTCACATATCAAAGAGCTATGAACTTTATCTTTCATGATTTATTTGGTGTTATCATGGAGATTTACATAGATGATGTGGTGATCAAATCGGCCGCTTTAGATTCTCACTTGGCTGATTTGCAACTTGCCTTGGACCAAATGCGTTGCTTCAGTTTGAAAATGATTTCGCTCAAATGTGCTTTTGGTGTATCGACAGGTAAGTTTTTAGGCTTCATAATTCATGAAAAGGGCATAGAGGTAGATCCTAAGAAGATAGAGGCAATTAGAAATGTGCAAGCACCTACTTGTAAGAGAGAGTTGCAAAGCTTCTTAGGAAAAGTGAATTATTTAAGGCGATTCATTTTTAACTTGTCGGGAAAGATTAATACATTTACTCCTATTCTTCGGCTAAATAATGAGGCCGAATTTACTTGCTCCTATTCTTCGACCAAATAATGAGGCCGAATTTACTTGAGGAGCAAAACAGTAAAAAGCTTTTGAGAGGATCAAAGAATACCTGCTTCACCGCCGGTGCTTAGGGCGCCTAAGGGAGGAGTCCCTTTTTGTCTTTACGTAGCGGCGGAAGACGATGTAGTTGGTGCTGTTTTGACGCAAGAAGCCGAAAAAAAGAGTATGTGATCATGTTTGTAAGCCGACGGTTGGTTGGTGCGGAAACAAGGTACATTCTCATCGAGAAACTATATTTTTCCTTATATCATGCTTGCACCAAGTTGAGACACTATTTGTTATCTAGTACTTGTGTGGTTGCTTGTCAAACCGATGTTATTAAACATATGTTGTATAGGCCGATTTCTATTGGTAGGCTTGGTAAATGGGCTTATACGTTGATTGAGTATGATTTGGCTTATGAGTCGTTGAAATCTATGAAAGACCAAATTGTTGCTAATTTTATTGTTGAACATCGAATTGATTTAGAACATGATCTAGATGTTGCTTACGTTACTTTTACCCCTTGGAAATTATATTTTGATGGATCGATTTGTGAAGAGGGTCAAGGTGTTGGTGTGGTTTTAGTATCTCCTCATGATGCACGCTTTGAATTCTCAAATTGATTAGAGTATGATTGCGCCAATAACCAAGCCGAATATGAAGTATTGTTGTTCGGTTTAGAGATGTTGGAGTCCATGGGGGTTAAGCATGTAGAGGCTTTCGGTGATTCGTTGTTAGTAGTGCAACAAATTTCTAGAAATTTTTAATGCTTAGACAGATCATTAAGTGCTATCTTAGATAAGTGCCTAGACATCATTAGAAGAATAGATGAATTCAACATACATCATGTGCTTAGGCTAGAAAACAGTAAGACCAATGAGTTGGCTCAACAAGCATCGGGTTATAATGTTAGTAAAGGTAGATTTTCAGTTAATAAGAAACTGATGCTTGAGGTATTGGAGCTAGACCATTCGGATACTAACACATCAAGCTGTGATGGTGCTGAATCGCTTGATTGGAGATCACCCATAATTTCATATATTCGTAGTCCAACCCAAAGTGTGATTGAAAGGTTCGGCATGTAGCTTTCAAATATATTTTGATTGATGGTGACTTATACCGCCGAACGGAAGATGATTTACTGTTGAAATATTTGGGCGAGGATGAAGCCAAAGTAGCTATGAGAGAAGTTCATGAGGGCATTTGTGATATGCATCAATCGGCTCCGAAAACTAAATGGTTGCTAAGAAGAGCTGGGTTCTATTGGCCAACCATGATTGCCAATTGTTATCGTTACTACAAGGGATACGAAGAGTGCCAAAAGTTTGATAAATGTTCAATTGGTGCCCGCTGCTATGAACCCAATTATAAAACCATGGCCATTCCGAGGATGAGGATTAGATTTCATAGGGCAAATATATCCTCCGTCTTCGAAGGGACACCGCTTTGTGTTAGTAGCAACGAATTACTTCACTAAATGTACCGAGGCGGTGGCTCTCAAGAACATAACGCACAAAGAGGTAATTAAGTTCCTTACCGAGCATATTATTCATAGATTCGGCATACTGTAAACTTTTACTACCGACCAAGGTACTTCCTTTACGTCCAGTCATGTCAAAGAATTTGTCGAATCCTATGGGATTAAGGTACTCAATTCATCTCTATTTTATGCTCAGACCAATGGTTAGGCCGAGTCTAGTAATAAAACATTAATTAGACTCATTAAGAAAAAAATAGAAGACCATCCCAAGAGGTGGCATGAAATCTTATCGGAAGCTTTGTGGGCTCATCGGATATCTAGGCACGGGGCAACTAAAGTAACACCTTATGAACTTGTGTATGGACAAGAGGCCATTTTACCCATCGAGGTAAATCTAGGATCTCTAAGATTAGCTAAACAAAATGATTTATCCACCGATGAGTATAGAGCCCTAATACTAGACAGTATCGATAAAATCATCGATAAGCGTTTGAATGCCCTGAAAGAAATTGAGAGAGATAAGGTTAGAGTTGCTAGAGCCTACAATAATAAAGTGAAAGTCAAAACTTTTCAGGTGGGCGAATTGGTTTGGAAAACTATTCTATCCGTAGGCTCAAAAAGCAACAAGTTCAAAAAATAGTCTCTTAGTTGGGAAGGACCATACCGAATAGTAAAAATCATCGTCGAAAATGCATACATAGTGGAAAATATGAGTGGAGAGTCATTGCTTAGGGCCCTTAGTGGCCGGTACTTGAAAAAGTATCACCCAAATGTATGGCAAGAAGCTTAGAGGAACAATGGCTGATATAAAAGATATCATCTCCAAGAATGGTGCAATGGCCGATGAGTTGAGAAAACCATCACCCTTAGGTGTCTTTGGGTGCTTAGAATGCTTTATGGTGTAGAGACTTCACCAAAAAGCAGGAGGGCTTATGTTGACACAAAAAAAATGACCTCACTGGAGTGTTCGGTACAATGCTGGAGCCTTCGGTAAGCCCTCTCGGGTTTAGGTGTTTTGTACACCAGAGTATTCGGCACAGCGTCGGAGTGTTCAGTAGGCCCTCTCGGGTTCTCGGATTTACACAATGGAGCCTCCGGCGTCATACCGGAGACTCCGGTTATCGAAGTGTCCGGCACTTTATCAGAAACTTCGGTAGTGTCGATTTAGAAAAGTTTTTAGCAGATCAATTTCGAATTATTTTCTAACTTAAGTGATCTGTTGCCCTGCGACCATCCCACCTCTATAAAACAGAGACCCATGGCCGGTTGAGGGGCATCCCAATCGACAAACGTTTTGACTTTACATTTTGCACTTCTCTAACCCTAATCCCCTCACTTGACCCCCGTTTTGTTGTTCTTCTTTCATCCCGGCGACGTTTGAAGATGATCCGGCTAGCTTGACCGAGCCCGGATCAACCCTAGTACAATCCTCCTCCGACGGGGTTCCTCCTGAGGCGGGATTTTTCAGGTCCTGCCCAAACCCATCGTTGAAGAAGCCCTGGTGTTCCCGCACACGGACATGCGAGCGGTGTGTTGGCCCAAGCCCGATTCAGCGTCAACAATAATACTGCAAAAAAGTTGAAATTGCGACGGCCACACATCTCCACTGCCTACCCATGCTCCATGTACAACACTGGCTATAATTAATGGGTCAGATCGATGCAACAGGCAGCAGGTAGCGTCGGTGGTAGCGAGGGTGGTGGGTGGCCAGCGGGAGTTCGAGGTCGCCGGGAGGGGGCTGCCACTGTTCATCGCGCCAGGGGACGGGAGCCATACCTGCAATGGCCTTGAGAAGCGCGTGCTGGTCATGCGTGAGGAGGATGGAGGCGGGAACGAAAAGGAGGAGTCGTGGAGGGAGCTGGAGGTGGCCTCGGTGACGCGGCATAGGGGCGGCGGCAGCAGCAGCCGCATAGTCATGAGTGATTGATTGCGGAGGCGGGGCCACGCTGAGATGGAGGCGGCGGGTCTCGTCGCCGTCGGGTGGTGGACGGGGGCGACCAGGGTGGAGGCGCCCGCGCAAGGCGGGGTGAGGGGTGGCTGCCAAGGCAAGGGGGGCAGGGCGGAGCAGCGGCGGTGAGCTGAGGGAGTCGGCGGCGGGGAGAGCCTGAGGGAGGAAGTGGGAGCTGCCGCAGAGGGGGGAGGCGTGGGGCTGATGGACCGTCTGATTGGAGCTATGGTACACCTCAAAATCTTACAAACTACTTACACACTACTCACGCAAAAAACTACCTTGCATATCCATTGCTTATAGAAATAATTTGTAAATCTATTGCTTATAAGGATAGTTTGTAAAATTTGTTTGTAAGTGGAGCATTTCTTGTCCGATTGTTTGAATCAATGGCGTGGATCAATTAGCCACGTGGCGAGAGGCTAAGGGGCGACGTGGCGTGATGTCTGGCCGAGAAATTGAGGCAAAATTTGTATATTAAAGATTAATACAACCTCGTCTCTAAATTCTTGATATTTTTAACTTCATATTTGATTCTCCTTCTTATTTAAAAAAATGTAAAATATTATTTTATTTTGTTGTAATTAGTTTTAACAGAAGAGATGTTTTAAACATGACTAGTTTGTTTTTTAATTTGTAAATTTTTTAATAAGATTAATGGACAAATATGGTGTATAAAAGTTAAAAGTATCAAGAATTTAGAGACAAAGGGAGCACAGTTATAATCAAAAGGAACTAAGGTCCTATTTCATAGAGTGAGATCAGTACTCGAATTAGAGGTTTAGAAAATAATACTAGTCCAATGCATGTGCTTCACAACGGACGGAAGACAAACTTGACTATCCACATGACTTTGTTAAAAATATCTATACTTAAAACATCTATTGACAATTCTAGCTCCATAAACTTCGAAGCTGAGATGGGCATCTTAAAAAAAAATACACAAATTTTCGAGAGCAGGAACTGATCTACAGAAGACGCCATAACTTGCGAGTGCCATAGTAGTATACTGTCATGTGAACCTCTCTTCTGCAAGCTCATGTGTTCTACTGTTTATTTCTCCGAAATATATGTTGAATACTTGATTTGTGATAAACAAGATTTTTTAATAATTTGACACTGTTAGAATGAACGTAGCCCAATTGCTTGGATTTCTTCTAATGGATCCTACCCACTCGATATCGAGTCTCAGACTTGGCACAAATGTTACATTTATGATTAATTATTTTCCATGGTTTTTGTTGATTAGAAAGCGTAGGTGTGATTTCTTATATTTTAAGATTATATTCTTTTGTAGGGATTCATAGGTAAGGCATACTTCTACTTAGGGTTGAAAATGGTACAGAAATTTCCCGTCCCAACCTCGTTTCATTTACCCTTTTTCCTGTACCATTTTTTGATAGGTAGAGAAATATGAAAACAGACAAAAATAGTAAAACGAAAAATGAAAATGGTAACGAAAATGGTATGGTCTTTTATCCGACCATTTCAGCGAAATTCTGTTTTATCAGATTTCTTTTAGTTTTTTTTTATCGTTTTTCCTAAATATGAAAATCAGCCCAAACCCATCAGTGAATTGGACTGCAGCTATCATCCTAGGCCTAGTGGAAGGAAAGGAACATGGGACGCACGTTTCGCCACCAACCGGAGCAGAGGTTGCATTGATACCTAAAAATGATGTTTAACATCTTTTAAATGCTGATATTCTTAACTAGTAAATTCAATAATATTTCATTTTCGAATTTATATTCCTTGCAATTAAATCTACAAAATGAGATTTCATTTGAACATGTTTTATGAAAAATAAAAAATAAAAGTTACAAACCAAACAACCTCTTATATGAACTTATCTTTCGATGATATCTATCGAGGCCATATACCTCGGGTACCTATAGCCCGAGGTTACTCGACGGCCCAATATACGATCTACGGCCCATCAATGACAACCGGCCCACATTCTCCGTGAACCCAGAAGAAGATTTCTGCGATCTTTCAAGAAGCCCAACCAGAAGGTCGGGCACTTCAGTCACAAAAGCCATCTCGACCCCCGTAGGGTCGGGGCAGCGTCACGACAAGGCTTGGCCTCCCGACGGTCAAGTAACTGACATACTTTTCGACCCGAGGGTCGGGCGATCAACCCACGACAAGGCTCTTGCCGGTACAGAGATTCCTAGTGACTGTACAAGGCGGCAGGGCGGTATAGCAAATGATAAAGCAACTTTGTCCCCTCCGACGCTGAGTAGGGGACAGGCGAAGGACAATAGCTGGAGCCAGAGAACCATCCAGTGCCAGAGGATCACCTGGAGAACATTCTCGAAGATGTCGTTGGCCCCACCAGTCACATGGGCTCCGTTTCCGTGGCAGCCAAGTTTGGTGGCAGCCCCGCTTGTCAGAGGAAGCTTCATCCGGCGGGGACCAAGTTTGGTTGCACCCACCTGTCAGAACACCTCCAATTCTGTGAGCGCCAAGTCTGTGAGCTCCTACCTGTCAGGGAGCCACCCGTCTTACCCCGTTTGGTAACCCTGTCTGGCCTCTATATTAAGGCCCGTCGGGACCCCCGTACAACGCGCGATATATAGAGATAGACACTTCTACATAGGCGCGCTAGGGACTTTGCCCGCGTAAGAGCCCTTTCGCCATTGTAATCCACTCGATCATTTGTGAGTTCATCGATTTCGACCCTTGGACATAGGGTATTATACCTCGCGGTGGCTTGAACCAGGTTACATTCTTGAGTCCTTCGTGGATTAGGCCATATCAGTTAGAAAGAAGCGCACCGTACCCCCTCTGATCTATAAATCCGTACTGTGTCGGTGTATGGAACACTGACAGTTGGCGCGCCAGGTAGGGGTGCCCATGGTGTGTCTTGCTTCGTCATTGATGGCTTCGATTTTCGCTCTAGTGGGAGAGGCTTGGGTCTCCCGCCCGCGCTTCGGGAGTTTCATGATCGACTTCCCTCCGGATGGCCAGTCGTGGCGCGTCCCCGTCTTCGCCATCGGCCAGGCCTTTCACGTCGGGAGCCTGGACTTCATCGCCAACTCCGACAGCGAACTTTGTCTCTGGGTCACGTGCCAAGCGCACGGCCCGGCAATATTGGATCTGCACTGCGTTGGGTCATGACCCTTCGCGCGAGTGTTTCATGCCGGCACAAGTGCTGGGGGCACTCCCCTCGGTGCTACGCCTGTCGGTGACACTTCGTCGGGGCATCGAGCGACAAGAATTGTGGAGGAGGCCCTGCATCACAGATCGTCTGCCCAGAAGGCTAACTCCGCTCGTTTAGCGGATTTACAGAGCCGGGCCCACACCGCCTACCAGCTGATTATGGCGGCAGATACGCCCACCTTTGACAGCGCAATCGACAACGTAGCAGCGGCCGCGAAGATCCTTCATGAGTCTGTGACCCCAGCAAACCCTATGGTCGTTGAAACCCATACCCATCTCCGCGCCTTGGCGCTGTACTCCAGCAGCAAGGGACCAGGGTGCCACCACCTCCACCACCGTCTGAGGTTCGTAGCAGCCAACAATAGGGTGGCAGGACTAATCATTCAGATCCTCCGCCCGCCACCATTCAACGGCGCCTCGGCCCCGACTGTGACGCTTGCCACACCATTGATGCCTGGTGGCAAGCTAGAACTGACCTCCACGCTGAGTCACATCGGGAACGAACTCCTGGTCTGAATGCCGTCGCTGGGAACAAACTCCTGACTACCACCACCGTCGACGCGCCCATAGCTACTCCAGGAGCCCCAGCCCCAATGGGGTCAGGCCTTGTGCCTTCGGACGCGCCATCTGATGTGCGCGATTTCCAGATAGATTCCGCGCGCCTTTCAACATCGTCAAATACATCGGTGAGACCAACCCTGCCCACTGGCTCGAAGATTATCATCTCGCCTGCAGAGCCGGTGGCGCGGACGACCTATTCGCCATCCAATACATGCCACTTTTCCTGTCCGACATGGCCAGGGAGTGGCTCGAGCACCTTCCCGAGGGTAGCATCTGAGATTGGTCCGACCTTTGTCGAGTCTTCATCGACAACTTACAGGGGACCTACACGCATCCAGAGAACTCATGGAAACTGAGAAACTGCAAGCAGCAACCCGGCGAATAGCTTCATGACTACATCCAGCGTTTCTCGCGTAAGTGAAATGAGCTTTCTGAAGTGAGCGACGCCGACGTCATCAACGCCTTCACCTGCGATGCAACTTCTAAGGCCCTCATCCATAAGTTGGGGTGTAAAAACCCTCGAACGGCCCACGCGTAACTCGACATAGGTGTTGCCGAGCGCCGGCCCCGACCCCAAGCTAAGGCTCCGCTTGAACACGACAACTACTTTGAGAAGCTTCTGGAGAAGCCCTGTCTGAACCACTCTACTTCAGTCCAGCACCTCTACAAGGAATGCCGCCTAATGCAGTACTTCCTGAAGGGCCATCTTTGCGTCCAACCACATCCGCCTCAGTGTCCCGACCCTCCGGAGAAGGGTGCCGAGCAAAACGCCAACCTCGCTTTTCTCGAACCTGAAGGCTGCCTCATGATTTTTGGTGGGCCGTGGGCTTACGAGCCTCGGCGCCGCTAAAAGCTGCTGTCGCGAGAAGTTAACTTCGTCGACCCTATCATACGAACTTACCTCAAGTGGTCGAAGGCGCCCATCACCTTCGATAGGTCTGACCACCCCGATCGAGTGCCTCAGCCAAGGCGCCTTCCCCTGGTGCTCGACCCCATCGTCGGCAACACGCGCCTCACCAAGGTCTTCATGGATGGTGGGTGCGCTCTCAACATCGTCTACTTTGACACCTTCAACGCAATGAAGCTTTCACAGTCAAATCTCCGGCCGAGCCATGCACCTTTCTACAGGATAATCTCGAGGGACCGCGTCGTTCCTCTGGGAAAAATCGACCTCCCAGTCACCTTCAGCGACCGCAACAACTTCAAGACCGAGACCCTCACCTTCGAGGTGGTCGATTTTAGCGGATCCTACCACGCCATCCTTCTCTGACCCGCCTACGCCAAGTTCATGGCCGTCCCGAGCTACGTCTACCTCATGCTAAAGATGCCGGGTCCTAAAGGCGTTATCACTGTGGCTTCACACATCAAGCAGGCCCTCGCCTGTGAGCAGAAAAGTTTTGAACTGGCCTTCACTCTCTCAGGGTCGGTCGAACTGGAATAGATTCGCAAGTCCCAAGGGTCGGCTCCGACCCCGACCCTCGACTCCAAGCCGTCAACCTCTACATCCTTCGAACCCGACAGCAACTCCATGGAGATTATCCTTGACCCATCCGACCCCGCGAAGAAGGTCAGGGTCGGAACAGCGCTCTCCAACAAATAGGAAAGCGCGCTCGTCGACTTTCTCATCTGAAATTGGGACGTCTTCGCTTGGGCACCCTCTGATATGCCAGACATCTCGAAGGAGGTCGTCGAGCACTCCCTCAACATCAAGCTTGGATCCCGACCCGTACAGCAACGACTTCGACGCTTCGACGATGAGAAGATGAAGGCCATAGGGGAAGAAATCGCCAAGCTGCTCAATGCTAAGTTCATTCATGAGGTCTACCACCCCGAGTGGCTAGCCAACCCTGTAATGGTCAGGAAAAAGAATGGTAAATGGAGGATGTGTGTTGACTATACGAGTCTCAACAAGGCATACCTAAAGGATCCGTTTCCTTTGCCGTGCATAGATCAGGTGGTCGATTCCACTTCTGGTTGCGAGTCCTTTAGTTTTCTTGATGCGTACTCTGGGTACCATCGAATCTCAATGCAAGGTTGCGGCCAGCCTGCCACGTCCTTCATTACTCTGTTTAGAGTCTCGAAGTCTACATCGACGACATCGTTATCAAGACTCGCAAGGCCGACGGCCTCATCGTCGACCTAGAGGAAACCTTCGCCACTCTCCAACAGTACCACATCAGGCTCAACCCCGACAAATGCGTCTTCGGCGTCCCCTCAGGTAAGTAGCTTGGGTTCATCATCTTCGAGCGTGGCATCGAAGCCAACCCCGAAAAGATAGCCGGGATCCTGAATCTCGGCCCCGTCAAGAACGTCAAAGGTGTCCAGAGGCTCACTGGATGCCTCACGGCCCTCAGCCACTTCATCTCCCGACTCGATGAGAAGGCAATGCCTTTTTGCTGGCTGCTGCATAAGTCCGACCGTTTCACCTGGACTGCTGAGGCCCAGGAAGTGTTTGAGCAATTGAAAACCTCGCTGTCCTCACCGCTGATCCTCGTTTCTCGGCCCCTGTGAGGTTCTACTCCTCTACATCTCGGCCACCTCTAATGTGGTCAGCACTGCCCTCGTCGTCGAGCGCTTGGAGGAGGGTCGGGCTTTGAAAGTCCAACGGCCCATCTACTTCATTAGTGAAGTGCTCGCCGACGCCGGAACCCGCTACACGCTAGTGAAGAAGTTAATCTACGTCATCCTCATCACCAAGCGCAAGCTACATCACTAATTCGACAGCCATTCCATCCAAGTGGTCACAAGCTTTCCACTTGGGGAGGTCATCACCAACAAAGATGCGGTCGGCAGGATTGCCACATGGGCAATAGAGCTCATGGACCACGATATCTCTTACGTGCCTCGACAAGCTATCAAGTCTCAAGTTCTCACTGACTTCATCGTTGAATGAACTAAAGCTCAAGAGCAGCCGACCCCTATCAACCTCGAGCACTGGACCATGTTCTTTGACGGCTCATGCATGCTCCGAGGCTAGGGGCTGGCGTCCTCCTTATTTCTCCAAACAGCGACAAGTTCCACTATGTGCTCCAGATTCACTTCTGCGCGTCAAACAACATCGCTGAATACGAAGCTCTCTTTCATGGTCTGTGAATGGCAATCACTCTCGGCGTCCGACGGCTCTATGTCAAGGGTGACTCCGAGCTTGTTGTGAACCAAGTCATGAAAGCCTCAAGCTGCCGCAATCCAAAGATGGAAGCCTATTGTCAAGAAGTTCGCAAGCTTGAAGACAAGTGCGACGGGCTCGAGCTCCATCCCGTTCTACGTCGTGACAACGAAGCGGCTGACTACCTCACCAAAATGGCATCGAGAAGACTCTATGCCCGATGATGTTTTCCTCGAAGTCCTCACCGAGCCAACTATCAAGATCAAAGAAGAGGCTGACCCCTCGTCCGATGCTCCGGTCGGCCAGCCGGCCCCGACCCTAGGGTTGGAGGTGATGGCCATCATTCCCGACTGGTCCAAAGATATCTTTACCTTCCTTCGAGATGGCACGCTTTCGACCAACACCAACGAAGCCCGACGCATCTCTCGACGAAAAAAAGCCTACACCATCATCAATGACAAGCTGTACAAGCGAAGCACTAGCGGCATCCTTCAACGCTGCATACCTCGGGAGGAGGGTCGGCAAATCCTCGATGACATTCATTCAGGAATTTGCATGCACCTCGTCGCCTCGAGGACCTTGGTGGGAAATGCTTTCCGCCAGGGGTTCTATTGACCTACAGCAGTAGTCGATGCTGAGCAGTTGGTTCGCACCTGCCGAGGGTGCCAGTACTACTCTCGGCAGACCCACCTGTCGGCCCAAGAGCTTCAAACTATTTCGATCACATGACCCTTTGCATTTGGGGCCCCGACATCCTCGGCCTTTTCGAAAAGGCTCGGAGCTTTACTCAACTCTTCGTCGTCGTCGAGAAGTTCACCAAATGGATCGAAGCCAAGTCGGTGCCTTCTATCAGCATCGGTCGGGCAGTCGAATTCTTCTACAACATTATCTGCCGCTTTGGGGTTTTGAAATCCATCATCACCGATAATGGTGCCCAATTCACCGGTCGGTAGTTCTATGAATTTTGCGATGAGTATCATATCCAACTTGACTTCGCATCCGTGGCCCATCTGAGGACCAACAGGCAGGTCGAACGCGCCAACAGCATGGTGCTCCAGGGGATTAAGCCCAAGATCTATGACTACGTTCAAAGTGCAGCTGGACGGTGGGCCCAGGAACTCCCCTCCGTGCTCTGGGGCCTGCGGACGACCCCTAATCGGACGACGGGCTTCACACCGTTCTTCATGGCATTCGGCGCTGAAGCCGTCTTGCCAACCGACATCTACTACGATTCCTCGTGGGTCCGAGCCTACAACGAGGAAGCATTGGAAGCTGCACGATAGGACACCTTGGACCAACTCCACGAAGCACGTGACGTCGCCATCCTGCGGTCGGCCAAATACCAGCAGAGTCTCCGTCGGCTACACGCTCGACGGATCAAAGGTCGGGCGTTCAACGTTGGCGACCTAGTCTTGAAGCGAGCGCAAGCCAAGGTTGAGAAGCACAAGTTGTCACCCCCTTGGAGGGACCTTTTGTAATCAAGCGTGTTCTAAGGCTCGGCGCGTATAAGCTGGCGACCGAGAGTGGCGCAGAGGTCAAGAATGCCTAGAATATTGAAAACTTGAGTCGTTTCTATGCATAATAAAATCAGATAAGTTTCTTGAGCAAATCTTGATTATTTTTATGTTCTGGTCGGCGGCGCGTGGCCGAAAGGCCGACCCCCCGCCACCAGGAAGCTATCTGAGTGTCCCCTGCAACATGTTCGCTGACCTCCGCAATGGGTTTGTTAGGCTCCGAGGCCTCCCGTCCGACGGTCGGTTCGTATGAGTCTCAAAGTGAAATCCCAATCTGCGCTGGCATGAACTCCGAAAGTTCCCTCGGGTTTGGCGTGATTTAACTAAGAGCGGTGTTACGACGCGACCCTGTTGTTCTTCGCAGGCTCCGCGCCTTTTCACTTTCGTTCGTTGGCTCCATGTCTCGTTCTCGTTTTAAGGCTCCGACCTGGTCCGCGCAAGTTTCAAAGTTAAATCCCAACCCGTGCTAACGTGAACTCTGAAAGTTCCTCCGCGTTCAGCATGATTTAACTAAGAACATCTTTGTGACCCGACCCCTCGTTGTTTCTCAGGCTCCGCGGCTTTCGCTTCCGTCCCTGAACCTAGCTTTTTGGCAATCCTCGAATGTGTAAAATAAATTCTAAGTGCTAGTGTTTGAGACTTTCCTCGCGGCTAATGATCGACGACTCGGGTCAATGATGCCCTACGGCTCCATTGAGTCCGATACTCAATCCTATGGGCTATACCCGACCCGATCGCTCTGTCAAACGCCCAATGGATGGCAAAAAACGCAAAGTTACTAAGAAAATTACTGACATAGGCAAGGGTCAGAACACACTACTGCTATTAACATATATTACAAGTGATGCCCGAGGTACATCACCAAAAGTCATTACAGGAAAACAAAACAAAGAGAGACCTAAAGCCTATGGATTTTGGGGCGGCGGCGGAGGACCTTGGGGGGGTCGGAATTGAGCCGAACATTGAGCTGAACCTCTCCTGCACGAGCTCCTTCATTTGCAATCTGGAGCAAAGGTCCGACGTCTGACACCTCCCGGATCTCCTCATGCGGCATCTCTAGAGGGAAGCCCTCGACGACCCGGGCGAGGTCGACGTCCGGGTAGTGCGCCAGTCAACGCGGCGGCGATCAACCCGGGGAGAAAACCCATCACGTACCGGGCATAGTCCGCCGGCACGTTGGTGTCCCGCACCCCGATGAAAATGCCTCGGAACATACGGCGCACGTCCGCTCACATGTCCCGGAGAGCACCGACCGCGTCTGCAAGGCAATACGAAGATGAGCAATCAACCATACTACGACTCTTCGATCATAATCCACAAAAACACTTACCATCGCGCTCCTTGATGGTGGTGTTGCTGGCGGCATGCGTGTCCTCCACCACCTGCAGTGTGCGGGCCAGAGCTTCGTCGGAGGACAGGCGCAGGGTGTTGAGCTCCGTGGTGAGCTTCTTCACCTCGTCGTTCAAGACGACGAGCTGTGCCTCGACGCCAGTTGCATCGCCCTGTCACCTCCTTCGCCTTCGCCTCCCCCTGCTCGGTCTACTGCTTGAGCTTTGCACGAAATGACCGGCTTCAACCTTCCTATGCCTAAAGGAAGAGTGGGGGTTGGAAGCAAAGGCAGGAGCGCAACACTTACGGACAGCATGGAACCGCAGCTTTGCGAGCTCGGTACCGTACTTGTTCTTCTCCTCCCGAGCCGTTTGAGCCTCCGTTCGAGCAGCTTGGGCGTCCTGCCGAGCCTTCGAGGCCTCGTCCTGCGTGGCCTTGAGCTCGCGTCGGAGCTGGTGGGCATCTTCCGTTGACAACTCTCGGTCGGCCCGAGCCCAGTGTAGCGCAGTGGCAGCTGATGGCATCATTGGCACCGTGATCAGCCTGGTCCCTCCTCCCTCCTGCGCCTCTTCGACGGTTCCGCTCGCACCGGTCGGGACCTCGCTCGTCGACGGCTCACCGACCTCCTCTGCGGTAGTCCCCTGCAAACCCTCGGACGGGTCTACCGAGGGACTTTCGGCCGCTTCCCGGCGACCGTCTCACTCAGCTCCCTGTACCCTCAGGAGCGGCGGGCGAGATTCGGCCGGCCGGCTCTTTGTGAACCAAGGGTGGGGGAGATTCCCTCGGACCCTCGGCGAGAGTGATCATGGACGGCATGGGCACGTCCTCGACCTCCATCATCTCAACCTCCCCTCCGGCATCAGGAGCCGGAGAAGAGTCTTTCCTCTCCTCCTCGGCGGCTGCCTCTTCTTGGGTCGCGGGAGCCGCCTCCTTCAGGACCTTGGCGGCTTCCTCCTCTCGGCCTTGGCAGCCTCCTCCTCCTCCTAGGCTTTGGTGGCCACCTCTTCCTGGGCTTTGGTCGCCACCTCCTCCTGACCATCAGCAGTGGCCATCGGGGGAGGCGTCACCGCATGTGCCGCCATACCGGTGCCAACGCCGGCTTCACCGCCGGTGGTCCTCAGCCACTGACGTCGTAGCAGCCGCAGCCGAACGCATTGCAGCGACCAGCGACGGGAGCCTGTACACCGCCAAACAGGTCAAAAACAAACTAACCCAAATGAAATTTACATCTAAACTAACGGTGCAGGAACTTACGCCCTCGACTGGCGCATCGGGATCCTTCGGATCTGAGGAAGGGCCGGTTGACCCGCGCCCGGGGGCTGGGCCGTCCTAGTTTCTGCCACCCAGACCATGGCGGCTGCTGCCGTGGTCCTGGAGTCGACCTTTGCACTCACCGACTCCTCGGTCCTCGTCCTCTTCGATAGAGGCGGGACCACATCCTCCCGACGTCGACCGGAGCCGCCCCTTGCGGCGCAGCAGTCCCGGAAGTGGGGGTCGGAACCCCCGACCTTGCACTTGTGCTTGAAGGGGCCCCAACCGGAGCCCTAGCCGACCTCTGAGCAGGCCGTGCAGTCAACACAGAAACAGCCGGACTGCTGGCTGAGAATGACTTTAAGCCAGCACGGCGCCGTCTCTTGACGGCCTTCTTCTTCTTGGCCGAGACACGCCTGTAGCGCTTGTCTTGACTATGTCCCTCGACCCGGACGTGGCCCCCGACAGGACTTGCAGTGACGACAATGACTAAATCTTCGACTCCTATCCACGACCCGACCTGATCTACTCTATGAACTCGAATAACACAGGCAAGAGGAGGCCAACTCACCAGGGCTGGGTGATCCTTGTCAAAGGGCTGCGGCCCCATGGACATCTCGTCGGAGACGTCTTCCTCCAGCAGCTTGCCGACCCGCTGGGCGACCTCTCGGTCGCTCAGCTCGATCCCGACCACCTCTCGGGTGGCGTCGTCCTTGCCCTCACAGTTGTTCATGGAAAAGGCTCAGAAGCGCAGCGGCTGAACCCGACGACGCACAAAGGTCGCAATGACGGCAGCACCGTTCAATCCTTCATCCCTCAGCCGTCGGATCTTTTGCAACAACGGCCTCCGCTCGTCCTTCTCCTCGGCTATCACCTTGGCCTTAAACATGTCGGTCGCCTCAGCCGGCGCATTGCGAAAAGCCGAGAGGCCGAGGGTGGCATTCTTGATGTAGAACCACCCGTCGTGCCAGCCCTTCAAAGACTTCTTCAGCAATACCTTGATGTACTCCTTCGTCTCGGCGCTTCGGAGCATGATTGCGGCCCTGTCGACCTGCCTAGCCGCACCAGAGGACTCCAGCAACTGACTGGCCTGGAAGAAGTAACGCCATAGCCGCAGGCCTAGAGCCACCCCCAGATATGCTTCTAGAGCGTGATGAAGATGGTGATCTGGAGGATACCGTTAGGGTTGAGGTGGTGGAGGCACACGCCGTAGTGGAGCATCAGCGTGCGGAAGAAGATGGTGCTCGGGAGCGCCAGCCCGCGCTCGTGGAAGGCGAGGAAGCTCACGATCTTCCCCTCGGCAGCACTGGCACCTCCTGGCGCTTCGCCGCCTCTCATTCACCAGCTTCCTTCAACGACAACTGCTCGGCACCATGGTACGACTCGAGCACCTCTTCCGAGACGGCGGAGGGCTTCCACGCGGCTTCCATCACAGCAACAATGAAGACGAAGATGATGAAGATGGGGACGGTCGCAGTGGCCGCCGAAACGGACGCAATGACGACAATGAAGACGAAGATGACGAGCTCTGGATGCTAACGCGAGCTAACGCAAGGAAGCTTGAAGATGAAGACAACGAAGGGCTGGTGAATTTCAAAATCACCGCGCCCCTCTTTTTAAAGACTACCGGGGGGTGAACGTTACTCACCCCCACTACCCACGATGCGATGGTGCAGTAACTGCGCCATCATGAGTTTGCACCACGACGTGCACCCGCCACGCGGGCACCCCACTCACTGACGGGTGGGGCCGAGCGCCGCCTCGCCACCTCTGCCACGATGGAGGTGACGCAAGCTTGTCTGACACACCAGTCAATTGTTGACAGGCGCCAGTTGATGGGACGTGCACGCTCGAAGCGCCGCGCTCCCACCGTCGTCTGTTGGGCATCATCCAACCGACCTGATCGACCGGCAGTTACAATTCTCAGACGCCATATCCGCTGTGCACGTAGAGGCAACAGAATCGTGCGATCGTTGGAAGCCGTTACTGACGCTCGTAACTGACGTCGTGAGTCATCTCTTGGATCGGGACAAACGAGAGGTCGGGCGATAAACCGACCGGCCCGATGCTTGCTCGAGACGCTGATCATGGAAAACGACTGGACTGCCCAGTCTGACCTAGGTGCGATGCTGATCATGAGACGAGGCCGGCCCGACCGGTCCAATCTAGGCATCTATCCCAACACTTAGCTGATAACGAAAATCGGCTTCAAACTGACCTCAAGGGTCGAGAACTATCGAAGACTAAGCCCACGGCTGACCCTTTGGATTGCTTGAGGATTCAGGGGCTACGCCCTACAGGCGCGTGTGCGCGCACCCGTAGGATCGACCATCGATGAACGACAATGGAGACGAAGATTAAGCCCACGACCGACCCTTCGGCTCTTTCGGGGGCTACGCCCTACGGGCGCGCTCACGCGCCCCTGTAGGATCAGGAGTCATACTTCAGCAAAGGTCAGCCAGCGCCGTCTCAACAAGGATTGCAAACGACGCAGGGCTCGGGGGCTACTGTTGGCATAGTATACCCTAAGTACTTACGGACCCGACTTCTACACAAAGGTCTATCTACAAACTATGGCTCACAATCCATTTACGACCCACGAAGGTTCACATCCTGCCAAGAATGTCACAACCTCAGGGGTTGGAACCGCGCAAGCATCCAAGCCCGACCGACGAAAGGTCGAAGCTTCACAACAACAAGATTCAGCCCACCAACGGCTAGAAACCAACGCTCTGACCCGACCCCTAGGGTCGGGCACCACCTTAGCAACTAACCACTGACAGCCGCAGAGATTCCAGTCAATGTACAACAGGAGATAAAGCAACCTTGCCTTGAGGTAAAGCGTTTTAGAAGTTGGTAAAGCAGCCAAGCGATCGGTAAAGTAAGATGGAAAAGTGTCTTTTGTCTCCCGCGACTAAACAAAGGACGTACAAAGACCACTGACCAACTGCACCGGTGCCAGCGAGCGCCAGGCGACCAACTCAGACGACGACCAAGGCCCCACCCGACGGAAAGCCAGCAGGTTCTGTAGCCGCCAAGTTGGTGCCCCGGTTCGACCCCTATAAAAGAGGTATCATGAGGCATAAGATAGGACAATAGAGAACAAGTTCAAGCCACCCTACTGTAACCACATCTATCCACGCGAGGCAGGGTTGTTAGATCGAGCCAAGACCCTTTCGCATTATATTTGTGTTTTTAGTTCATACGATTTGATCTCTCTCATCTTTAGACGTAGGGTATTACGCTTCTCGATGGCCCGAACCAGATTAATCTTTGAGTCTCTTTCGTAGACTAGGTCATTCGAGTTACTCCTACTTTCCAATTGTTGCCAAGCGATCGTCACCACACAAATGACTAGAATATAATCAGAATACATGCAACTAATTCGGTCACTTAATCACTAACTAGGAAAGGCCGAATCAGCTAATAATGCCAATTTCCACTATCAACACCAAGATATATTTATATCTGTGTCCCCCCGTATTCATCATCTTCATCTCTTTTTTTTGGGTGTATGTGTGTGATAGACCTTTAATTTCCACTTCTTTTCTAGAATGACAATCTTCCTGCGACTGAAATAATATGTGGCATATTAGACATGTGATGGCAGCAGAGGGTCAAAAAAGCACCGATGCTGAAGCTGTTGTATATGTGTGTCCTAGGCTTTGTTTGGCTAACCTGAAACTTAGTAAAAAGTAACTTATTTTCATAGCCGATGAAAAGCAGGTAAAAAATAAACTTGGTCTATTGATTGAACATGTCTTGTTTTGCTAAAAACATAAGCTACGATCCAATAGGATGCAGGTACAGTTGCAGTTACATTACATTTTCCCCTCTTAACTTTGTTCATTTACCAACAGGACAAGGACCATTTCAACTGCCACCTTGCCGAGTCCGGAAGTAGTGAAAAAACGAGCGCTAGAACAGACAAAACCCCAAACCCAGATGCCCCCCGCCCGCGTCAGCGTGCACTTTATCCTTCCTCGTCCACATATCCAGAAGCCATCCGGCCCCTTATCCCTTACCCAGAAAGAAGAAAAAGACCACACAGATACGAACAGTGCACTATCCAAAGCAAATCTAGCTAGCAGAGCACGCCATGCAGACGCCGACCGTGTCGACGTCCATGGCCGCGGCGCCTTCACCGGCCAAGCCCCTCACCACGCCCGCAAGGCAATGTTGCAACTCCCACCCCCTGTTCCCCGCCGGCCGCCGCGGCAGCGCCGGCGTGGCGACGGCGTCGGGGAAGAAGCGGAACCCGTGGCTGGACCCGTTCGACGACGGCCCCGATGAGGAGTTCGACTACCAGGGCGTGTTCTCCGGCGGGAAGCAGGACGAGGACCCGCGCCCGCCGGAGGACCCAGCGAACCCGTACGGCTTCCTCCGGTTCCCACAGGGGTACAACCCCGAGCTGGACAGCCTCGCCTCCAAGGTCCGCGGCGACGTGCGCCGCGCGTGCTGCGTCGTGTCGGGCGGAGTCTACGAGAACGTGCTCTTCTTCCCCGTCGTGCAGATGCTCAAGGACCGGTACCCCGGCGTGCTCGTCGACGTGATAGCGTCCGAGAGGGGCAAGCAGGTGTACGAGATGTGCAAGAACGTCAGGTACGCGAATGTCTACGACCCCGACGATGACTGACCGGAGCCCGCCGAGTACACACACCAGCTTGGTGTCATGAAGGTAACAATTGAAGGGGCGAAACTAGCAAATATCTTTGGAGTATATGAGTTGTGATCGATATTGATGCCCTGCATGTCCCTATTGCAATCTGCAGGACCGTTACTACGACCTGATCCTGTCGACGAGGGTGGGCGGGCTCGGGCACGCGCTCTTCCTCTTCATGTCGTCGGCCCTTGACAAGGTCGGCTACGTGTACCCAGACGTTAACAGCGTCGGCGCAGGGCTGTTCCTCAACGAGATGTTCAAGGCGCCGACCAACAACCTCTCCGAGGGCGGGTACCACATGTAAGCGGGCGATGCCCCTCTATCTAGAAGCAGCGCGGGTCATCTTACTTCTTGTGGATATATTTATTTCAAATATTTAACGCACGTTCGCAAGGTTGTGTCAGGTACAAGGAGATGCTGGAGTGGATCGGCGGCCGGCGAAGAACGTGCCCCGGCAGCCCACGCCGCCGCTGCGTGTGTCCGTCTCCAAGAGGCTGCGGGCGTACGTGGAGGACAAGTACACCCGCGCCGGCGTCGAGAAGGGCAAGTTCGTCGTGGTCCACGGCATCGCCTCGGACTCCGTCGCCAACATGAAGTCCAGGGGGGACGACCACTGCCTCCTCCCGCTCGAGCACTGGGCCGAGATAGCCAAGGCGATCAGGTTGGTGCATGGTCCACCTCGCTTCTCATCACTGTCTAATTGTAATCAATAGGAGTAGCTACCACACAGATTGTTGAGAGTGATCGGTCTCTTCCATGTCAAAATGGCAGCTCTGACGGCATGGGGCTGAAGCCTCTGTTCGTGATCCCTCATGAGAAGCACAGAGAAGATGTTGAGGAGATTGTGGGAGAGGATACCAACATCATGTTCATCACCACGCCTGGCCAGGTAGGACGAATTTGTATAGTGCGTTGCAACCTTTTACGCTTCAAGCAGATTGCACTCAAGTTCTTACTCTGCCTTCTCTTACTGTGTGAAGCTCACCTGCCTTATCAACGACTCCGCCGGTGTGGTCGCCACCAACACCGCCGCCGTCCAGCTCGCCAACGCCCGCGACAAGCCATGGTAAAACGAACTTACCACTCCACTTCTGCTTCTCACTCTCGCTCGCTCTTGTCATGTGATGCCATTCCATGCTCTGCTTTGTTCCTTCTCCAGTGTGGCGCTGTTCTCCTCAGCGGAGAAGGCAAGTCTGTTCCTGCCATACGCGGAGGACAAGGGCAGCTGCACAGTCATCACGTCGGCGACGGGGAAGCTCATCGACATCGACGTCGAGGCCGTGAAGAACGCGGTGAACGGGTTCGAACCGGCTCCTACCTTCGCGTTGGCGGCTATGTAGAGCGCGCAGGCAGGATCATCTCGTCTGCTGCTCTGTACATAGATTCACAGGGGGCCGACATCCTTTGACGTCTGATGTAATGTCAGATGACGTTATTGAAAAATTTCAGAGGCGCTTATGGTGGAACGGCGTTGCCCTGATGTTGGGTCGCCGGCTTCGTGTTGATTAATCTTGATGCCAAATAGCCTGGCATCGGTGGCATACATATACACGCCGTGTGCAACAACCAAGGAGAGAAATCAGGCCAGCCTCTACTATAATTAGTTACAAACAATCTCCTAAAATATGGTTAGACTATCCTACAATCTTGGCTGCGGAATCACGTCCCTGGTTGACGTACACGGCAAGTTACAATACTTGGTTTAACACTCCCCCTCAATCTAGACTTCTTAAGTTGAGATTGCTCTTAAACATCTCTAATTGTCGAACTGATAGAGGCTTCGTGAACCCATCTGCAACTTGATCCTTTGTAGAGATATACTCCATATCAAGAAGTCTTCTTGTGACTCTTTCTCTTACAAAATGTTAGTCTACTTCTATATGTTTTGTGCGAGCATGAAAGACCGGATTAGCAGAGAGATATTTTGCTCCAATATTATCACACCATAATTTTGCAGCCCTAGGCACCTGAATTCCCAATTCATATAAAAGAATTTGTATCCACATAACTTCTGCAGTTGCATTTGCTAGAGCCTTGTATTCTGCTTCAGTGCTTGATCTTGACACAGTGGGTTGTTTTCTTGCACTCCACGATATAAGATTTGATCCAAGAAAGACAACAAACCCTCCGGTAGAACGACGATCATCTAAATCACCTGCCCAGTCTGCATCTGAAAAAGCGCTCACCAGAAGAGAGCTTGATTTACTAATGTGAAGACCAATCTTCAGAGTATTCTTCAAATACCTTAAAATTCTTTTTACTGCAGCCCAATGAACTGTTGTAGGAGCATGTAAGTATTGACAAACTTTATTCACAGAGAAAGAAATATCTGGTTGGGTCAAAGTCAAATATTGCAATGCTCCAACTGTACTTCTGTAAACCGTAGCATCCTTTGGTCCAAGAGGAGTACCTTCATGTCGAGACAATTTTTCTGACGTAGATAAAGGAGTGCTTACAGGCTTACTATCCATCATGCCTACCCGCTGTAGCACATCTCTAGTATATTTTTCTTGAGTCAAGAGAATACCATCTCTTACCTTGTTTACTTCTATCCCAAGAAAATAATGTAATTCACCGAGGTCCTTGAGAGCAAACTCCTTTCTCAAATCCTCCAACAGATGTGTGGTGGCTTCCTGTGCAGAGCTAGCAACAATGATATCATCAACATAGATGAGAACAAATATGGTAACAGGCCCTTTATGGTAAAAGAATAATGACGTGTCAGCCTTTGATGCCTTAAAATCTAGGTTGTATAACTTACTGCTCAACCTAGAATACCATGCTCTTGGTGCTTGCTTCAAACCATAAAGAGCTTTATCTAGCTTGCAAATATAATCAGGAGCTGCTTTGCTTTCATACCCTGGTGGTTGACGCATGTACACTTCTTCTAGAAAGCCATGAAGGAAGGCGTTTTGAACATCAAGTTGTCTCAAACTCCATCCTCTGGATACAGCAATAGACAAAATTGTTCTAATGGTAGCATGTTTAACAACAGGGCTAAAAGTGTCTTCATAATCAACACCATATCGTTGTTTAAAACCTTTTGCAACCAATCGAGCCTTGTACCTATCAATACTACCATCTGCTTTTCTTTTTACTTTATAAACCCATTTACAATCAATGATGTTAGCTCCTTTTCTTGGTGGAACTAAATGCCAGGTTTGGTTCTTAATTAGGGCATCATATTCTACATCCATGGCCGATTTCCAATCTTTATTATTCATAGCTTCATCTAAATTCTGAGGTTCACCAGAGCTTGCAAAGAACCCATACCTGATTGTCCCATCTATATAGATTTTAGGTTTTCGAATTCCATCACGAAGACGAGTCCGAGGTGGTTCTGGTATAAGAAACGCAGGACCAGGTGCATCAGCGTCCACAGCATCAGTACCCGCAGCAGATCCAGCAGCATCAACATCGGCGACGGTGTCGTTGGCTTCGTTGGCTGGTACAGCTATCTCCCCCTTGCTGACACCTGTCATGTCAGGTATTGATCCCGACGGTATTGATCCTGGGACAGCAGTGACGGCTTCTTCGGTGCTCACGCCAGATAGCAAATCTCCATCCCTGTGATCACATGTACTAGAGCCAGTAGGATTAGTTGTATTAGGAGAGTTAAACACCCAATCTGCTACACGTTCCGCCCCATGGAAAGATAAAGGAATAAGATCTGAGGGCAAAAGGTTTATTTCGGCACGTAGACGTGCTCCTGCATTGGCATGTAGTTCGGAGAAAGGGAAGATAGTCTCATCAAAAATCACATCTCGTGATATAAAGACACGACCGGAGGAGGGATCAAGGCATTTATATCCTTTGTGGAGGTTGCTATAGCCGAGGAATACACAGCGCTTAGAGCGAAATTCAAGTTTATGTTTATTATAGGGACGTAAGTTTGGCCAACATGCGCAGCCAAAGGTTCGAAGGAACTCATAATCTGGTGCATGTTTGTACAAACGCTCTAGAGGTGTTTCCTGCTGAATGACTGCACTAGGCATACGATTTATGAGGAAAACAGCAGCAGAGAATGCCTTATTCCAGAATTTAAGAGGCATAGATGCATGGGCTAGAAGAGACAGCCCTACTTCAACTATATGTCTATGCTTACGCTCAACGGCTCCATTTTGTTGATGAGTATGGGGACATGAGACATGGTGAACAATCCCAATTTTATTAAAGACATTATGTAATTTTTGGTACTCCCCTCCCCAATCTGTTTGCATGGTGAGAATTTTACGATCAAATTGTCTCTCTACCATGGCTTGAAATTCATGGAATTTTTGAAATACTTCAGATTTATATTTAATAAAATAGATCCATGTGAATTTGCTAAAGTCATCAACAAAACTAATATAATACTTGTTTCTTCCAACAGACTCTAGAGCAGGTCCCCATACATCTGAATGAACCAATTCTAGAGGAAACTTTGAGGAACTATAAGACTTACTATAAGGAAGTTGATGACTTTTGGCCTGTTGACAGGCATCACAAACAGTTTCATTATTCGACTCAAAGGAACAAAGAAGATTATTGCTGCTGACAATTTTTGAGACTACTGGAAAAGCAGGATGACCCAAGCGATTGTGCCATCTAGACAAGGAAGGCTTCACTGCTCCAAACGCCTGTTTTATTGATTGGTTTGATGGGAGAGGATAGAGTCCTTGATGACAACGTCCTTTAAGAATGGTGTTCTTCGTGACCTGATCCTTAACAAGGAAATAATCAGGATAGAATTCAAGGAAAACAGAGTTATCTTTAGTAAGACGACGAACAGAGATAAGATTTTTCCTAGCCTTTGGAACATGGAGCACATTATTTAGATGTAAATTCTTGGATTGGGTTGGAACAGTAGTATGACCGATGTGTTTAATCTCCATACCTGCGCCACTAGCCGTGTGGATCTGGTCGTTCCCTTGATATTTCTCATGGAATGACAGCTTCTGTAGTTCACTTGTGATGTGATCTGTTGCTCCCGTATCAGTGTACCAATTGGTGTCAATATTGTAGGAGTTCATTGCTGCAGCAGCATGCCGTTCTTCAGGGACGTAGTTCTCATCATAGCGATGCCAACACTTGTTGGCCGTGTGCCCTACCTTGAGGCACACTTGACAGGTGGGGCGTTCATCCACGCCTCCTGATGTCAGGCGCTGACCTCCGTTGGTGCGTTGCTGTCCACGACCTCTGGTGAATCCGCCACGCCCACGCGGACTTCCACGTCCACGACCAGGAGCACGATCATTTTGCGAACGACTATTGTTGAAGTAGTTGCCGCGCCCTCCAGATCCAGTGCGTCCGCTTCTATTTGCCGTATTAACGGATCCGCCTGAGCCATCTTGGAGATCTAACCGCGTTTCAAAACTGAGGAGTTGGGCATACAACTCAGATATTGAAAGGGGTTCGATCCTGGCGGTAACAGATGTGACCACCGGATTGTACTCAGCGTCCAGCCCATTGCAGATATGGGACACCAGCTCCTCGTCGTCCATTGGTTTGCCCTCTGTGGCCATCTCATCTGCATAGCCTTTCATCTTTGCAAAATATTCAGCAATTGACAAATTACCTTTCCTTGTTGTAGTGAGAGCAAATCTCACGTTCATTGTCCTGGCACGGGTGTGAGCAGAAAACATCCGCTCTATTTCCCCCCATGCCTCTGCCGCCGTTTTTGCAGCAGCAATCTGTGCCAGTAACTCCTTTCCGACCGAGGAAAGTAGCAGCCCTAGAACCTGTTGGTCGTGGGCAAGCCACTCCTCAAACGCCGAATTGGGCGCTTTGACGATCGTACCATCGGCTTTCTTTTCTTCAATCTCCTGCACAGGGGCCACGGCTTTGCCGGTGAGATAGCCCTCCATGCGTGCGCCGCATACGACAGCGAGAACTTGCGCTCGCCAGAGCGCATGGTTTGCCCTTGACAGTCTCTCGGTGATCTGTGTACCGAAGAGAGGATGAGATGCACTTGAACTTGACGCTATGACGAACCTAGGCTCTGATTACCATGAAAAATTTCAGAGGCGCTTATGGTGGAACGGCGTTGCCCTGATGTTGGGTCGCCGGCTTCGTGTTGATTAATCTTGATGCCAAATAGCCTGGCATCGGTGGCATACATATACACGCCGTGTGCAACAACCAAGGAGAGAAATCAGGCCAGCCTCTACTATAATTAGTTACAAACAATCTCCTAAAATATGGTTAGACTATCCTACAATCTTGGCTGCGGAATCACGTCCCTGGTTGACGTACACGGCAAGTTACAATACTTGGTTTAACAGTTATTTCGCTGACATGCAGGCATGTGAGCATCACCTGACTTTACACCAGATGATTCCCGCAGCACATTACACATACCTTGTGGGCATTCAATTCGACTTGTATTTACAATTGTGGATGAAAGCAAAGTTATAGAGGGCCTATTTTATAACAATGAGTTGAATCACTGTGTGTCTGAATCAGCTGACTCTGATTTTGCCCTCTATCACCATATTTGTCTGATAATACTCTTGATGACCAGAGTTTCCTCTGTTCTACCCTGTTTTACTGGCATGTGTTCCCAGCAACATGTGACTGTTCTAATTTATTTGTTATTTTTTTTTTGTCTCCAGCAATAAAAATTAAGAAGATGTGAAAAAGATATGTTGCATAGAAAGTGAGGAGGAAAGATAGAGACGCATTGGAACGGAGATTGTCTAGAAGGTTTGAGTGATAAAAGTTCCTAAATCCTTTGAGCCCAGAATTGTAATTCCCAAACATTACTTCAATGTCTGGTACAATGAAAGACAAATAACTAAGAAAGTCATCCTGAACCTTAGCCCCTGCTTGTTTAGGCTTCTCGGCCAGTTTTTCGGCTCAAAAAAGAGAAGCCCAAACAAATGACTTCTTTTCAGTCAGACTTTTGGAAAGACAACTAGCCTGAAAAGCGTGAAATGAACTGCAACACAGAAACACACTACTACATGCTTTTGACTTCAAACTCACTCGCCCGCGTGACCATCATCTCCATAGGCCACCGCGCCAGGATGCCACCACCGCCCTAGGTGATCCTGTGCCTACATGCCATCACCATCGAAGTTCACCGTCGCCCCTGGAGGTCCCCACACCCGAACGTTGTCGCTGCTACCGACCCCAGAGGTGGCCACACCCAGATGCCGTCGCCTGACGTCGTGCGTGGCATGATGGGCCCCTAAGTTCACGCACTCAAACATGCTTCTCCAAGCTCCACCACCGTACTAGGAAGCTCTAATGGTAAAAGTAGGGTTGTTCCAAACACTCCATGCCTTTTGAAAATAACTTTTTGAAAAAGCGTTTACTCAAAAGCCAATAGTCAGAAGCTGATTTTAGGAAAGCAAAAGCATAAACAAGTAGACCCTCGATCAGCTTCCCCAGTTAACTTCACTACATATTTCGCTGTTGAGCTACTGAATCAATGAACATAAGTGAATTATTGAGAATCAAGATTCGTGCAGCTTGCGATACTATCCACTTCCACTAAGAATCATAGAGACCTGTGCTATCCACATGTAGGCAGATAGACACCTGACACATACTACCTTCATTCCTAAATTCTTTGACACTTTTAGATACCATGTTTTACCATTCGTCTTAAAACATTGATGTCAGAATGACTGTCACTCATGATTCTAACACCAAAAATTCACAAAGCAAATGGTGTGCAGGCGTGCAGCCTCTTCCAAAGTGTGAAGTATACGTCTCAGATTACCTCAGTGGGTTCCACACTTCCACTGCTATAACAATCATTAGAATCACCCTATCTCAGATTAGCTCTGCAATAAATCGGACTAAGGACAATACAACACAATTGTTCCATAAGAGCAACCTGACTCACTAGACCCCTTGTTGCTTAGCCTCGGTAAGAAACACAGTACCTATACACACTCTAGAGGTTGAAAATCTATACAAGGCGGAAACTGGCCATGTCATCCAGAACCTAATGCTTCGATGCCGGCCCTCATCTCATACACAAACTAACACAATAACAAACGATAAATATCACAAACTAATGCATCAATAAAACCACACTATCTCCAAATTAACTGTTGTGGACAGGAACCACGGGAGAAGTTTCTTTCAGGACAGAGTTCTTTATTTGGTCAGAATTAGTACTCATGCTGAGCAGAGTTTGTGCAGATTCGAGAGCCTTGTCCCCTCCCAATTCTACAGCTGTTCCCTTTTCTGACTCAATGACAGCATCCTTCTGTATGGAATCTGGAAGCTTTTCATCTGATGCTGAGGTTGTTGCACTGATCTGATCAGTGGTTGTTGTTGGACTAATCACTGATGACAAGGTTGATGTGCTGGGTTGCTCAGTGGTTGTCACTGATGTCAAGGTCGATGTGTTGGGATGCCCAGTGGTTATTGATGATGAAGAGATCACAGAAACTGGAACATCACTCAATTCACTGCTGCTTCTAAATGGCTCATCATGATTGTGTTTTCCTTCATAAGTCACTACAATGTTGTTATCATCGTCTGGTGCTTTCTCAACATGCTTACGTACAGGACATCCACCATGAGTACAGCGGTAATAACTCCTGCAGAGGTTGACCAAGAAAGAAACTAAGTTAAACACTACAGATAAGTAGAGGGGAAACACAGACCAATACAAAATTCAAGAAAGAATGCATACTGCAAAACTCATTGAACTATCTCATGAACATAATGTTGGTACAGTAGATGAATTTGGATAAGCTAACAAAATTGGATGGGACATGCTGCAAAGTTATTGAATATGTATCTTAATTAGTAGAACTTTTTGTTTGCAATGCGCAATACAGTAGCATACATGTAAGTATGGGCATATTATCTATAGTACTCAGAGAGAATGTCTAGCAACATTTTCTCTGAATATCTGATAGCTTTCTGCCTTTCTTTTATATAAATGACAGCCAAAAGAACAAAAAACATGTGTGGTACTTATGATCCTTATAGGCATGATTCGACAGGAAGGAAAATTGTAGTCTGGAACAAATGAGAAATCAGGTTCATCTCGAGAACAAATCAAGAAAAGAGAGGCTAATCAACAGGTTGTCATAAGGACCTTTAACTGCATGATAGAAGTTTCTCACACGTCTTCACTTGTGCAAACCGCCTGCGTATGTATCTAGTATAACCTTCAAAGCACAATACTATTCCTACAATACCATCCCTCAAAAGTAGCACCAGCACCACCCTCATATTGCTGTATAGACACCAAAACTCAACATGAGGCAGAACGAAAGTACACACACTAGATTGGACATTACAATTACAGTCTACAGGTGTTGCTTGCAGCCTGATCACTGATATCTCATCAGATGTCCTAATATGCACTTCTACATCACAGGTTGCAATTTTTTCACCAAAAATAAAAGGGCAGCCAAGTGCTCGTAGCCCCCACTTACTCAGGGTTCCGAGAAGAGTTTGTTTGCGCACCAAGAATAACCAATTTTAATATTGATTGATTGATTCAACAAAAAGTGTTTCAGTATATATATTCTAGACTTATTTTTATAGTTCAAAGGACTTTTTGTTAGTCAGTGTTACCGTGCTAGTAATATATTGTAGTACAAATGTTCTTTTGGTCCATACAGATGCCACAAAGAAAAGTATTGCAACATATGACTTATGATTGAGCCCTTATGATCGCATTGCATAAGGCATTCTGTTTCCACATGCACCATCAGGTGTAAATTGTCGAAAACAGATAAAAAAATTCTTCTAAATTACCAAACCAACACTACTACCAAAAAGCTCAATTAGAAGTGAAACTAAGAGATCAAAATAATCCAAGCATACTACGGTTCCAGAAAAAGAAGACATAGTGAGGAAATCAACAAAACAGAAATAAAAACACAACTACAGGGTCATGAATAACAAAAAGTTTGCAGGTGTAACATTGCTCTTCTGTGATGGAGTTAATATATAAAGTGACAATCATTGTAAATTGAATTCGAATACAAGTAACAATCATCTATCTGCAGTAACCATTGATGAGTAGCAGCACCCACCTGGGGTTTGGATTTCCCTTTACAATTTTCTGTCCATATTTACGCCATCTGTATCCATCGTTTATCTTTCCAGCCTCTACAATAATCTTTTGCTCTCTGACAGTTCTGAGAACTGGGGTGAAGTTAGGTGATGACAACTCAACAGTCCTGCTCAAAGAACAAAATGGACGAAATTAAAGGTAAGAGATATAATAACAAAAACATTATTGAAGCAAATACTCAAACAGTGAAGTAACCTTCGTTTTGGGAGCGGCTCTGGACTAGGATGTTCATCTTCTGACCTGTTACCGGCATCACCTTCACAATCACTTGAGCAAAAAAGCTGCTGCTCAGAAGCATTCTCAGAAGTATCAGTGACAGTGCTCTGGTCATTATATGTAGGTGTACGGGAGTCAACAATTTCTGTGTGCACAAGTCGCAATGTTTCACCTCCAGATGGAACATGAATAGGAGGCACTCTTCCTTTAGCAAATCTAGTCTTTTGTGGGGGCTCATGGTTATGTGTGCCTCTATATATGATTTCAACAACACGGCCATCAGGGCAATGCTCAACCTTCTTTTTAGCCAAACAACCTGAGTTTGTGCATCTATAGTAACTCCTGGAATTATCACTACTTTTCACTTGCTTCTGACCATATTTCCTCCAGTTGAAGCCATCAGCCACCATATTTACGACATTGTGGTGTAATTTTGGCTCAGATGACGACAACTTATCTGCCGTTGGTGTACAAATAGTTCCTTCAGTTCCAGATGGTGCTTGCTGATGTGGCATTATAGCTTTCCGCGCTATGTAAAATGGACTTGAGGGCGCTTCTGAGTTCACAGATGAGTTAGGTGACTGCAACTGCATTTGTGCTTGAGCTGTAATACTCGCCAAAGCTGTTTGATGACTCATCACAAATTGGCCCTAATTTTCAGAAAATTAAGGGACATAATTTGACATTTTTGCGTAATTAAGTAACAGAAAGGACCATAGCGGCATAGAGAACTGGTAAAAATGACAGTCTTCAGATTTTTGACATAAAAACAAGTAATACGGCAGTGCATATAACTGGTAAAAATGATAGTCCACACATTTTTTTAAATAAAACGCAAGCACTATAACAGTGTATCCACAGTAAGATTCCATATAACACACTAAAGGCAAGAAGGCTTAATAACGTACTGGAGTAGCTGATAGTGACAGAGATTTTCTAACCACATCTCAGTGGCATGCTATTAAAAAAAGACTTGAATATAGAAAAAGACTTGATTCAAGAGCTAATTCCTTGACTAATGAAAATCATTTGGATTAGGACAAAGATACCACAAAATAGAATGAATAGTACTTCTATATTTCGCATGCATAAGAACATAGAAATGCCTCCATAAAATAAGGTTGCACACTCATATTCACAAATGTTGATTCTCAAATTCAACAGCTAAGCAGTAATCAAGCCACCACACCAGAGTGGTGATTATATAACGTCTAACATATCCTGTCCCTAGCTGCTATGATTATGGAAAAAAGTCTTGAGGCATCTGCCTTATATGGCCAAGCATACATGTTTTTAGCCTTTATGGACACTGACCTAGCTCTGATTGCTATAATATTCACTTGAAGGGAATACAAATTCCTACAAAACTATTGTGGTGTTATTCAGTCATCATGCTTATAAAGTTTTTTAGTCGGTCCCAATGAAACATATCTCTCAAGGAATATCAAAATACTTTCCAATAAGGAACTGAATATATCCAGCATTAAATGCAAATCAGTAAGAATAATATCAACATGACTGCAAGATGATCCAAGTCCTACAATGTACAATAACAAATCTAGGAATCTCACTGAGCACAACGTGCTTGCTTCACATATCCTAAGAATATTGTGTTGGCATTTATTTTAGTTCTGATTCAAAGCCAAGGCTGCAATCGACAGAGTTGTTATGTGGATTAGTCCAAAAGGAATGAAGCATACCCTCGACTTCGCCAGACTGCTCACTAGGAACTAAATTGCAGCGGATGGCAAAACAATAAATCTCATTGGGTTAAGATGCATCACCAATAGCATCATCAACCCATTCATGCATACTGGGCATTCGTAATTTCAATGCATCACAATGTAAAGTGAGTGAATGCAACCTACTATTCAGCTACCCTAATAGGCACCATTTCCAGCAATAGTGATCACAGGTGACATGACACTTGCTTAGAATAAATTAATTGATTTAATTCAGTGAACAGAATCAACTATCAATTTGTCCACAAATGAATTAACTCACAAAACTGGAGTGTCCTGGGAAGAATACTCCATCGTCTAGCATGGAAATGTAACGAACCGCAGAGACACACATATTCACAACCACACTATATGAGGCTGAACAAGAGAGAAATCACAGAGATACAGGAACGGCAGACGCACCGGGAATCCTGGAGGCGCGATGAAGCACGGCACGGCCACCATTGGCACCGCGAGGATGGGTGCCTCCGCGCTAGACCCAGCCGGTTGCCGGGCGGGTCGGACCCCCTTCTCTTTCCCCTCCACCTTTACCTCTGCCACCTCCACAACCTTGGCCTCCACCTTCTCCTTCATCTTCTCCTTCTCCACCTTGTCCTCCGCCTTCACCTCCTTCGCCTCATTCTTCGCCACGTGCGCCTCCGAGTACGCGTAAAAGCCCGGCGGCGGTGGCCCCGTAGGCTTCGGTCGCGGGCGCGTATCCACCTCGGCCGCCGCGCCGGGGGCTGTGGGATTCTCCTCCGCCGGAGGCGGGCGCGTCTCCTCCGCCTCGGCCACTGCCGCGGGGGCTGGGGGATTCTCTTTGGCCGGCGACCGGGGGGCCTCCGCCGGCGGCGGGCCCATCTCCTCCGCCTCGGCCGCCGCCGACGCCTCCTCAGGGGAAGGGCGCTTCTCCACGGCCGGCTCCGGTTCCGGATCGCCGGCGGCCATGGAGGAAGGAAGGTGGGGAAAGCTAGGGTTTGGAGGGCCCGAGGGTTCGAGAGGTGGGTGCGGGAGGTGAGGACGGGTAGCTGTTGACTGACATTGACCGCTGCAGAGGCGGTGGTAAAAGCAGAAGGGCGGAGGTGGAAACGGCACCGGACGGTCCGGGACGGGGACGGGAACGGGAACGGGATGACGGAGGTATAACGGCCGTTTACGGTGACGCGGAGGGATAACGGTTCTGCTGTACGGTGAGCGCGGTTGATAGACATGAAAGTGGCGTGGGCTGGACCGCAAACCCGATGGGCCGGTCCGCACCGTGAGCCCACGTGGCAAGCGATCGCCGCTTCCGGGATCCCGGATCCCTTGGTTACACATATTCGCCGGTTCTGGGCATCGGCGACTGACCTGGCCATCGACGACTGTGCTCGCTCCTCGTCAATCTAAGGCTCGTTTGGTTGGCTGTGCAACTGAGTCTAGCTTTTATCTGATAAGACAAGTTTATTGTAAACAAGCTAACGTGATGTATATAGTAGTTTATTTGGTTTTTTATATAGAAAGACAAGCTAAAAAGAGATAATATTTGATTGTTCGAATGAGTATATTATATATTATATTAAAATAAAAAATAATTATTAAATAACAATTATTTAAATTTAAATATAAAGAATAATAAGTATTAAATTAAAGCTTAATCTATATTAAAAATATTTTAATATTATTAAAATATACTAATTAATAATTAATTATTTTTTAATCTTGCATCTAGTGAGCCAGGCTCGTCAGAAACGAAGCTCGCCAGCCCACGCCACTTTTATGTAGCATAAGCACGGGTTTCGAGATTACTATAGTCAAACGTGATTACAACAGATCGTGATCCGACGGTACAGGAAGTTCATGGTTATAACGTGCTAAATCTGAACTAGAAAAGCTCTAACTTCCTAACTGAATTACAGCGTGTGAGCAAAGTGGATGAGTCGACTGAGCCTGAGGACCCGTTCATCTTTTGTTTTCTAACAGCCTCTCTCAATCACAACACTTCTGATTTTCAGATGTTGAGATTGTTACAATTCCGAGTAAATGGTTTCTTGGGCAATGGTTTTGTGAGCAAGTTAGCTAACTTATCTTTTGAAAATATAAACTTGACTTACATAGCTTTTCTTGCTACCTGTTCTCTGACAAAGTGAAAATCCACTTCAACATGCTTTGTCTTTGCATGAAATATAGGATTAGCTGTAAGATATGTTTCTCCAAGATTATCACACCAAAGTATTGGGGGCTTATGCTGAAAAATTCCAAGTTCCCACAGCAAAGACTGAATTCAGCTGTTACATTAGCTATAGCTTTATATTCTGGCTTGGTACTTGACCTCGACAGTATTGTTCGTTTGTGAGAACTCCATGACACCAAATTTTTTCCCAAGAAATACAACAAACACACTGGTTGATCTTCAATCATTTGGACATCCTGCCTAATCTGCATTTGAGAAGGCATTCAAAATTGTTGTAGGTGATGACTGAAACTTCAAACTTTGGTCAACTGCGCCTCTTACATATCTGAGAATTCTCTGTACTGCAGCAAGATGAATATCAGTTGGTGATTGAATAAATTAACTGAAAAGGCATATCAGGCCTGGTTGTTGTTAAGTACTGCATCCTACCTACAATACTCCTGTACTGAAATTGTTCAGTATCATTCAATGAGTTTCCTTCATCTCTATACAACTTTTCATCAGAGGACATTGGAGTTGAAATTGCCTTGCATTTGTCCATATTTGCCCTCTTAAGTAAATCAAGCGTATATCTTGTTTGTAATAGCATAATTCCATTTCTCTCTTTCTTGACTTCCATTCTCAGAAAAAATCCAATGGTCCAAGATCCTTTACTGTGAAATCTTTCATCAGTTGCTGAATCAACTTTTCAGTGGTGCTAGATGATGCGCTCACAATTATGATATCATCTACATAAATGAGCATATAGATAGTCACACCACGTTGGTTGAAAATAAACTGTGAGGCATCTGATTTTGAAGAACTGAAACCAAGTTGCTGAATTTTGTTGTTAATCTGGAGTACCAAGCCCTTGGTGCCTTCTTTAGGCCGTATAATGCCTTCTTAAGTCTGCAAATATAGTGTGAGGGATAATCTTTGTTTTTATATTGTAAGGATCAAAGACACCGAGAAGAGAGCTTGAATCAGTGAATTTATAGGACTAATTTCACTACGAACTAAAACTATAACTATAAGACTCGATCGCAACGAAAGCAAACCTATGCAATTCTAATAGGCCAAAACCTCCTAACAATGCTAATGAGATAATAAGAACAACAAGCAAACACTAGCACGATAGCTACCAAGAAGAATCAAAGAACAATCTAGTACTCTACTCAAAAGGTAAGTAAAATATGGTAAGTAAAGAGAGAGAGAGATAAAGAGTCCTCAGTAATTTTTTTTAGGTCTCAGAAGGTAGGTGCTTTCCCCTAATCTTCGTTGAACCACTCCTGTTGGAGTCTTGATTCCTTTCGTCATTTTCGAGACGATGCTCATAAGGGTACACTTCACTCCCGAAGTGAAGTCACTGACAGCACGGCTATCGCACATAATACCCAAGCGTTAGAGCAAGCCTCCAATGCTCGGGCGCTTCTTCTCGATGTCTCTTTCAAGCGGAGAACCCATAACTGCGTACAAACTTGACGACGTCACCACATTTCTACTAGCATCAAAGATCTCTAATCTTGCTATGTGCTCTCTTGGTAGTGTCCCTTGGCCTCTCACAAGTTGTCTCCAGCAATTCAGACCTTAGACCCTTGGCAAAACGTCCCCTCCACGGTTTAAATAGGCTTTAAGCCTAGAAACAACCGTTGGAACGTGATGTTATAGAGCTGACTGCTTTATGCAATCACTGGATTGTCTGATGACTAGACCACTGAACTGTCCGGTGACCCTTTCTTTCTCCTGGCCAGGAAAACATCATCTCTGAAATCTATTCTATAAGACACTGAACTGTCCGATGCATACCTTCACTGGATTATCCGGTGACTTTCACTTTTAGACTCCTAGAGACACTTCTCTGGACTTCATCTTCTGGCTCATCGGATTGTCGGATCATTGCATCGACGGACTGTCCGGTGACTATTCCACCTCAGACTCCAGAGAGCACCTCTCTCTGCACTGGCTCCTCCAGGGCTCACCGGACTGTCCGGTGACTGCTTTTTCAACTAGACATGAGCTCCAGTCTTCCACTTCACTTCCTCTGGCATCTTCAATGCTTTTTGAAGATCTAAGGAGCATTCATATCTTTCACACTTGTATGACAGGAGACAAAAGATCTTACCCCCTTAATAGTACCGGTGATCCTATGGACTTTCTAGCTAATCCTTAGCCTTGGTCCTCTGACGCTCGAAAACTTCTCTTTCTGGGATCGTCCTTGTCATCCACCGAAGAAACTCACCATGTTGATGTAGAATTAGCGGGGTGGAAGTTACAATCACAACCGTTACCTATGGTATTTATTCAATCACCAAAATCAATTCATACCTTTTAGGGGACTTCAAAGGTCATGAAGCTAACACATATAGAGAAGGTTATTTCATGTAGACTTCTTCTGATAGAACACCATGTAAAAAGGCATTTTGTATGTCTATCTGTTTCATTGACCACCCTTGAGAAATTACAAGTGACAGAATGATTCTCACAGTTGCAGGGTTAACTACAGGTGAGTATGTGTCAAGATAATCAATGCCATATTTCTGCTTGAAGCCCTTTGCAACCAATCTAGCCTTAAATCTGTCTTTTAAACCATCTGCATTTCTTTTAACCTTGTATACCCACTTATTCTCTATCAGATTCATACCTCTCTTGGGTGATACTAATTCCCATGTTTCATTCTTCAACAAAGCAGAGTACTCTACATCCATTGCTTTCTTCCACTCTGAACTTGCCAGCGATTGCTGCAGATTAGCAGGTTCATTCACAGTCTGTGCAGATACAGCTGATAATGCTGTTGTCAGATTTTGTTCAGCAAAACCTCTCTTATTCTCAGAATACCTGATGGTTCCAGAACTCCTTTGGCTTCACAATATTATTTCTTGATCTAGTACGCATTGGGTGGATTTCTTGTGCTTCAAACTGTGAATGCACTTCAGAATCAACAATATATTGCTCTGGCCTTCTGGTTCTGAAGAATGAACACCTTTTGAATTTCGTGCAGAGGATACACTAGTCTCTGAAAATTGGTTAGGCAGTGTATTACTCAAACATGGACCCTGCATTGCTGGTTCAGATTCATTAGCAATAAGCGAATTTTCAAAGTATTTGATGGTGGACACCAAGTGGGCAAAACATAGGATGATTACAGGCACTGACAGTTGTGGAATGAGAAGGAGTTGGCTGAGCAAAAGGGAAAATATTTTCATCAAAAATCACATCTCGAGAAATATATACTCTCCTTGTAGTCCTGTCAAAGCACTTGTAGCCTTTATGAGTGGAGCTATAGCCTAAAAACACTGTTTTGTTCAGAAACTCAATTTGGTTGAATTGTAAGGACTTAAGTTGGGTCAGCAGGCACAACCAAATACATGAAGAAAAGAATAATCAGGATTGGTTTTTAGACGCTTGTGCATAGGTGTGTCATGGCCAATAACTTTGCTGCTCATCCTGTTTATTAAATAGCCGGCAGTATGGAACGTTTCATTCCAAAATCTTAAAGGGCATACTTGCTTGAGCTAGTAAAGCAAGTCCTGTCTCCACTATATGTCTATGTTTTCTTTCAACAATTCCATTTTGTTGGTGTGTGTGTGGGGACAGGGGATTCTATGAGTAATGCCTGAATTTTGAAAATATTTATGTAATCGATGATATTCACTGTATCACCTTGCATTTCTCGAAGTCAAGGAATAAAAAAAATTAGGAAGAATTCGAAAGTTAAAATTTAAAAGTTTAAAAGATGAAAGAAATTCAAGTCAGTAATCCAAATTTGAAATTTACTTCGAATTTGAAAGTGAAAGTTCAAACTTTTCAAATAAAAGTGTTTGAGATGTGGGAAACCACTTTGTTGGTTGAAATTGAACTCACGTTAAAAACATACAAAAGTTAAGGAGGTTTTAAACAAATTCAAAAAAGCCCCAAATGGATTTCCAATTCTTAACGATCACCTATTTTGTGATTGTTGCAGAATAAAATCCAATTCGAATTTCAACTTGATCCCAACATAAAAGGTGTTCATCGGTAAATTTTCTATCTCTTTGCAAAGTTTCAAATTGTTGGGAGATCGGGAGGTATTTCTTTCAGAACCCAGAAGATGTTTAAGAGATCTGCTTCCAGCAGATTAAAATTTCAAATTTTCATATCTTCCTGTTCCCTTTTAAAAATCCTGTGTCAACGACCGAAATACAAGTTCGGGAGATCGGCAGATATTGTGAATAGGGTCGAATGTGTGAGTATTGTGAAGCTAATTACGAAGAAGACTAACACAAGTGGTTTAGACTAGTTTGGCATCCCAGAGGATAACAACCCTACGTCTAGTGAGTGTATGTTCTTTTGCTCTGAAAACAGATGTCTTACCCTATTGAGTAGGTTACATATTTATAGGAGGAACACGTCTCCCGTGGTAATGACAATTACCATGTCATAACACTGATAACATTTATTTCTAATTATAACGAGTGCGACTATTAAGCGTAACGGCCCCTTTAGTTGGCGTTAACTCACTGGCAATCAATCGTGCTTCAAATGCCACGTCGTGCGTCGTGGGGTCATAGATAGCTGTTCCATAGATGACCGTTCGTTTTTGGGGCAAGGCCTACGAACGTCTTTGGTAAATCTGAACATGTCTTCAAGTGGCTGCCTGCCTTTGGTCTTCGGTAACTTGATCGATAAGATCGAACCGTACCTCCTCTCTATCATTGCTGCTGCAAACTTGGGGAGGTGTTCAAATGACAAGACTCGATGGTTGGCTTCAATTTTTGTTTTTACTTCTATCGTCTCGATTTCTGCTTTTGATCGGTCCTAGCGTTGTGCTTTCTACTGTCAGAGAGCAAAGACTAGGCGTCCTTCGGGATCTCGAAGGATCGTTCCCTGCTTAAAAATAGGGAGGACGAGATAAAGTTCTTCTTTGAAACACTGGCGTAACCATGGGCAAGAAGCGCTCCGCTATGAGGATTCAATCTTTGTGTCCCTTTTGCAGTGCGTTGAGCACTTTGGGTGTTTGGGCATTGAGCCTCTTGTGTGCGTTAAACACATCGGGCATTTGCCGCTTTTGTTCGGACTGATAACTGCTCGGGTATTGAGCCCCTGGCGTGCTTCACATCGGGCATTTTGCCACTTCTCCTTGGACCGATAGCTGTTCAGGCATTGAGCCCCTTGCGTGCGTTAAGCACATCGGGCATTTTACCGCTTCTCCTCGGACCGATAGCTGTTCGAGCATTGAGCCCTTTGCGTGCTTTAAGCACATCGGGCATTTTGCCGCTTCTCTCCGGACCGATAGCTGTTTAGACATTTGGGGTTTCTTCCTAGAGAAGATTTGTTGATTCGAATTTCAATAACTGCCACTGCTGTATCTTATTAGTCCTGGCACCGAGAGAAAGTTTTTTCACTATCTCAGTGCCGTTCCCCATTCCTTATTTACAATTCAAGCATCGCCACTTGAGCAACACTCTCCGCCGCCCTCAAATCATCTTTTAGGTTATGTCCTCGCCCAGGCATTCAAAATCTGGTAGTTCTTCCATGTCTCCTCCTCCGGCTCGTAGTGCCATGGCCTCTGGAAATGAAGAGGACAAGACAAAGTACTGGAAGACCACCACCATGACTCAGAAGAGACTAAAGAGTCTATATGACTGAGGTATTATCCCTGAATTCGTAATATCTGAGATTTTAGAGGTTAAGGATTATGCTGGGCCTTCTAATGGACAATTGGCGGTTTTTGAATCACACATTCTCTGTGGATTTTGTGTTTCTGCTTCGAATTCCTCATATCTGTCTGCCAAGCATATAAGATAGAGTTGGTACACTTTAAACCTAATGCTGTGGCTTCTTTAAGCATATTTGTAATGCTCTGTGAATGCTGGCTAGGAATCGAACCAGACCATGCCCCTTTGGAAAACTTTGTACACAACCACTTATTATGGCAAACAAGTGATGGTCTTTTCGGTTGGCTTCACCCTAAGAAGTGAGAAACAATATATTGATCCATGCCTCAGGAAGAATTGGAAGGGAAGTGATCATAGGTGGTTCCTCATAGAGATTTTGAACAAATCAGAAGTAAAGAGGAAGTACATAATGCCATACATTGCTCCAAGTGCAAATGTTCTTTCAAATCAATCCAACCGAATCAGAGCACTCCTTGCAGAAATTTTGGAGCTCAAACGCAAGGGTCTGAATGGAAAAATCATTGTTGATGAATTTGTGCGAAGACGGTTGAATCCACTTGCGATAAGGCATCCATTAGCCTTTGGTTATACTGGTGTTTGGGATATAGTAAGATCTTCTTCCAAAGGTAATCTTCAGTAACTTGAATAGTTGGTATATATTTTCAGTTACTTGACACTCTGTTGTATTGAACCATTGTAGAGATTTCAGAAGACAAAGTGGTGGCTCGTCTTAAAAAGATCTTGAGTGATCATAAACTCACCAGGCCAGAGGACCGTCCTCCACCCTTTTCTACTAAAAATCCTCCTCTAGAGGTACTAATTATTCTCAACTGTACTGTATTGCCTATTCTTTACTTGTTCTGACTATTGATCTTTGATCACAGGGGAGATTTGCCATTGAATCAGATGACGTTGATGTTATACTCGATGATGATAATGATGATGAGGGCAATAAAGAGACTGCCGAGGATAACATTCCCGAACAAGGTCAGGCTGAGACTTTGCCTGAACTATCTGGGGAGGCAGTAAAACTTTTATCAATAAAGAATTGCCAGGTGCTATAGCAGTGAGGGCCTTAGAGATGCAGGCTGCAAGTGCCTCTATAAGACACTCTTCCGCTGCTCCTAAAAGAGTTGCTCCAGCTAGCCCTAATACTCCTCAAGCAACAACTCCAAGATCTATTAGTTCATCCTCTGCACCTACCATAGCTCAATCCTCTCCTCATCCAGTGCAGTCTGGTACCATCAAACATTCTTATGAATCAGAGGCAAAAAATTCTTATCTTTAGGGGCATTTGGTTCCACTCAAACAAGTTTCACTTCTATTTATAAAGGCCTTCAACCTTTTGATCAGGAAGAAGAGCATCAACAGGGCCCAAAGAGAACCATCAAACGATTGAAAGTGAAGAAAACTGTTCTTACGAGGTATGATCTGAACCAAACTTCCTTTTTATTGACTTTGAACTAACAAATTGTTAGCCTATTCAGAGTTTCTAAGATTGTTTCTGCCATTGCATCTCTGAGGACAGATGAGACAAAAGAAACTACAGATGATCATCAGAAAGTCTTCTCATCTATTCGAGAAGCTGTTATGAATTTATCAAATATCGTGCAGAACCAAGCTGATGCCTTGCCGACACAAGTTGTCGACTCTTACACTGTTGCTGGATCTTCAATTGATGCTGCTGAAGAAAAAACAAGACTCTAAACAACAGATTATGCTAAATTGCAAGAGAAGTTTTCTAGCTTGAAAGAAGTGGCAAAGAGTATGTGCTTATGTTTGAGCAACATAACCTGTTTTGTTCTTTGAACTATATCTTATTTGACTTATATATGCAGAATTGGCAAAGGAAGCTGATAAAAAAGACAAACAGATTCAAAACATATTAAAAGAATTGGAAAGCGCTAGGTCAGAGATTACTAACAAGGGCAAGCAACTTTAAGAGGTGACCACTGAACTAGAGACTGTCAAGTCCAAGTTGGAAGCTGCTGAAGCTGAAAATAATAAATTATAGAAGTCATCATCTTCTGAAGATATGGTCACTGAAACATCATATATGCTTGCCTGCAGTAAAAGTCATTATCCTAATCTGGATGTTTCTTTGGTTTGTTCTGGATTTCAATGTTTCTCATTTGAACAATGCTACAAGCTTGTAGAAGATGTGGTTGATGCTGCTAAGTCATTTGTAGATGATCTTAGCAATACTGACCACTCTTTAGATGAAAACTAATGTGATGCATGTAGTATATATCAATTGTAAATTACACCATCATTTATGAATCATTTATGAGTATGATATATGTAGCCTCTTACTTTCTGTATGCAATGTATATGTGAGTGTGGAAAGGAACTTAGAGTAAATCATGCGCACTCGATTGGTATTTTAGGAATTCAGCCTTATGAAAGGACATCCGTTTCTAAAATTGCCATATCAAGAGGTACATAGGTTGTGCCCATTGTGGGTTGGTGTGATTAAGCTCATAGCTATATAAGATAGCTGTTTCGAGAAAATCGTTCCTAGAGATGGTCACAAGTGCTTATTAAGGTCGTATCTTGTGTAACTCTCCGGCAGCCAAGATAGAGTGACCGAATGGTGATCTGAAAAGATCATTGATGATAAGTGGCCACAAGTATCTATTAGAGTCATATCTTGTGTTACCGTCTGGCTACTAAGATAATGAGCCCAAATGGGAAAAAGAAAAGGAGCACTTTATTGAACCATATGGGATGGCTAAAGCTTCTTTATATGATAAAAACAATTTCTTGAGAATGAATGATTATTCTTTATTCAAAATTTCACCAAATACACATTACATATAGAACTTTTGTAACTGGTCAGCATTCTATGTGTTTGGTAACAAACAACCATTGATATGAACCAATACGTAAGTCTCATGAGATACTTGATCGACTATGATGTAAGGCCCTTCCCAAAGAGAAGAAAATTTGTGCTTATCTGTAGTGTTGATATCTTTCTTGAGGACTAAATTCTCGATCTCCAGAATACAATGCACAACTTTCTTGTTATAATGCTTGTGCAGTAGGGCTTGATATTTCTCTACTTTTATCACTGCGTGTCTTCTAGACTCTTCTAATAAGGTAAGATCCAAATCTCTTGCTTTGGCTTGACTTTTTTTTCTGTAAAATGCAACACCCAATGAGAACCCAAATGCACTTCTGGGGACAATACTGCATCAGCCCCATATACCAGATGAAACGGTGTATCTCTTGTTGCTCGACTCAGGTTGTTGTGCAAGGACCACAATATTGTAGGCAATTCTTGGACCCAATTTCTTCCTCTAGGTTCTAATTTTTCTTGCATTCGCTTCTTCATCCCTTGAATGATTAAACCGTTAGCTCTTTCAACTTGGCTATTGGTTTGCGGGTGAGCTACCAAAGAGATTGAATGCTGTATCTCGAAGTCAGCAGCACAGTTCCGTTGAAACTTATTTCCTTTGAACTAGGTCCCATTATCTGTGATGATCCACTTTAAAACTCCAAAGCGCACAATAATTCCCTTCAAAAACTTGGCTGCAGCTTCTTGAGTAATGTTTACCTGTGGCTCAGCTTCTATCCACTTGGTAAAGGTATCAATAGCCACAATAATGTGCTTATATCCTTTCTGTCCCTTGGGCAAAGTACCGATGATATCGATTCTCCAAATAGAAAATGGCCAGGACAGAGGGATGGTATGCAGAGAACTAGCATGTTTAGTTGTTTGATGCTGGAAAAATTGGTAGTGACTGCATTTGTGTAGTAGATCAGTGGCATCTTGATTTGCTGTCGGCTAGTAAAACCCATGACGGAATGCTTTTTCAACCAAAGTTCTAGCAGAATTATGAGAGCCACAAACTCCTCTATTATATCATTGAGTAGTTGCATACCTTCATTTTGAGAGATACACCTCATCAGCATCCCATTTCTTCCTTTTTTGTATAATACCCCATCAATAATAATGTAATTCTTTGCAATTCGAGCAATGCGCTCAGTTGCCGGATCATCAAATGTAATTGGATCACCTTCAATGAATACTCTGATCGGGTATCTCCAATCTTCGGGCTCTTCAAGATCAAGCAAAGATATTTCATGAGCCCCAGTGGGCACCATGAGCAACACAGATGGCTGTAAGATTTTTTTAATAATAACATTATCGGGCATTGCTGATCGAGAAGAGGCCAACCAGGCGAGATGATCTGTATCTTGGTTATCCAATTGAGGAATGTATCATATTTCAAATCCGTCGAAAGAACTTTCCATTGCCCAAACAACTTCTAAATACGTAGCCATCTTCTCATCCTTGCATTCATACTCCTTATGGACCTGCCAGGCCACCAATTGAGAATGGCCACGAATCAGCAATCTTTTGATGCCCATGGACTTAGCAATGCTTAGGCCATTAATCAAGCCTTCATATTCTGCAATAGTATTGGTGGCTTTAAATTTCAACTGAAGAGCATACTTCAAAGGCTCCTCTTGGGAGGTTTCAACACAACACCAGTCCCAGCCCCTTTTAGGGTAAAGAAACCATCAAAATATATCACCCAATGATTGAAAAATGCCTCTTCATCTTGAGGACCAGATGGGGTCCATTTAATAACAAAATCCGCTAAAGCTTGACTCTAGATGGCTCTTCGAGATATAAACTCTATATGAAATTGTCCCAACTCTACTGCCTAATAAGATAAGTGTCCAGTAGCATCTCTACTGTATAAAATGCAAGAGAGTGGGCGATCAGATACTACCTTAATCGGATGTGCCAAGAAATAATGCTTCAGCTTTTGGGATGTTATCAGCACGGCATATAACAACTTCTGAGCCTGTGGGTACCTTGTTTGGGCATCCTTCAAGATTTCACTAACACAATACACTGGTAACTGAATTGAACTTTCTTAATCATTGACCTGATCTACTGTCAGAACAGTACTAACCACCGAATTCGAAGATGTCACATAAAGCAACAACTCTTCTTCGGGCTTTGGTGGAACTAGGGTAGGCATATTCTTGAGATATTGCTTCAGCTCTAAAAAAGCCGCTTCCTCTTGACTATCCCATTGAAATCCATCTTGTTTGCGTAAAAGCTTATAAAATGGCATACCTCTTTCTATCGATTGGGATATGAATCTACTAAGGGCAGCCATCATGCCAACTAGCTTCTGGATTTTCTTCCGAGTTCGAGGTGGTTGCAGCTGTTCAATAGCTTCCACCTTCTTCGAGTTTGCATCGATCTCTCTTTCAGAGATCATGTATCCTAGCAGCTTGCCAGAAGATACCCCAAAGACACACTTCTTCGAGTTTAACTTCATCTGAAACTTTCAAAGATTATCGAAAGTCTCGATGAGGTCCATAAGTAGATCTCCCCGCTGTTTGGACTTTACAACGTTGTCATCGATATATGCTTCGACATTCCTTCTGATTTGGTGTTCAAAAATGACATGGACACATTTTTTATACGTAGCCTCGACATTTTTTGAGACCAAATGGCATTTTCACATAACAATAAACTCTGAAACGAGTGATGAATGCAGTTTTTTCTTCATCTTCAACTCGCATGTTGATTTGATGATAGCCAGAGTAAGCATAAAAAAACTCAATAATTTGCTAGTGGACGTTGAGTCCACATTCTGATCAATTCGAGGTGGAGGATACTCATCTTTAGGACATGCTTTATTCAAAGACGTATAGTCAATACACATCGACCAAGAACCATCGGGCTTTTTCACTAATACAGGTTTTGCTAGCCATGTAGGATAATTTACCATTCTAATGAACTCGACTTGTAATAGCCTAGTGATTTCCTCACGAATGGTGTCACGCCTGTCTGGATTATACCTCCGTTCTTTTTGCTTGACCGGCTTGAGAACCGGGTCAATCCCAACTTGTGCTCAATCACCTCCCAAGGGATCTCGGGCATGTCCGAAGGTGTCCATGCAAAGACATCGGCGTTTGCTCGAAGAAAAGTAATTAGCGCGAGTTCCTATTTCAGAGATCCTAATGACAACTTGCTTCGCTGGCTCATTAGGGTCTAGCGGAATATTCTTGTTCGGTGCTGGTGGCAGCATAATTTCTTCTTTAGGAGCCGGACTTCAGGAACTGGCGCTTCTGAAACTTTGATAGTGGGTTTTGGTACAACAAGTACCACACCACCATCTGTTCGGGCTTGCTTGGAAGAACTGGCTTCCAAGACTCCTTGCTTGAAGTGACCTGCATGGGTTAAGGAATTGATGTCGCATTTGACCGCCTCTTTAAGATCAGAGATGATCGTGATGACCTCTAGGGGTCCTGGCATCTTCATCGTGGCGGAAGCTGAATGAACAGTAGCCATGAACTTCAGGAAGAATGGCCGATACAGTAGTACGCTGAATCAAAATCCGCTACCTCGAAGGTGAGAACTTCTTGACGCTTGTTGTCTCCGTGACCACAATCAACGGTCAGATCATTCTTTTTCAAGGGCTTTGATGAAACCTTTGGAATGACTCCGTGGAATCTTTCATCCACAGGCTGCAATGCTGCTAATGGTAAACCCATTTTCTCATAAGTACGCTTCATGAGGAGGTTCAAGGCCGCACCTGTATTGACGAGAGTTTTGGCAATATTGCTGTGGTGGATTGGTATCTTGACGACGAACGGCAAGTTCCTGGTTGACAGCTCCGTCTACAGGTGATCTTCAGGGCCGAACGTGATCGGGACTTTATGCCACCGCATCTTCTTGCTAACGGAAACAGCATTGACTTCTTGTACTGGGTTTTAGATGAAACCACAGTACTTCCACTGAAGATCATGTTAACTTTAGGGAATTCTTCTTCATCTTCCTCCTCGACCCTCCGACGGCCCTTGGCCGGAGCCTCGGGTTGAGGTGCTGCCGAAGGTTCTGAAACATCTTTTTTCTTTTGATCAATGTAATAAGTGCAATCAGTGAAGTTATGGAACCTGGACTGACAAACCGGGCACCACTTCTGTGCATCTTTGGGTCCGTCGAAGGGTCGTTTCTTCTTTTTATGATGTTCACTACCTCCTTCTTTAGCGACATTGAGCTCTCGATCATCAGATTTTTTGTGAGAGCTCTTAGTCTTGGTTTCTCCTGTAATCTGGGCTCAAGCTTCTGATGCCTTGATGCAGGTTTCCGCGATTGACAAGAGGTGGCCCACTATTCGTGGTTCCTCGATGGCTAGCCGTTCTACGGTGTACACATCAGATACGCCTTCTTTGAAGGCTATAATGACCTCCAGATCTTCAATATGAGGAATAGAATTCTTCGTCTGACTGAACCTCTTCATATAATCTCGAAGACTCTTATCGGGCTTTTGTTTGATGGTCCAAAGGGTTTCCGCTGTCGAGGGCCTTTCAAAGGTCCCCTGGAAATTCTTGATGAAGGTCGCGTAGAGCTGATCTCAAGTCCGAAACGTGGACTCGAGAAGATTCACCAGCCACGATTGGGCTGGTCCTGACAGAGCAGTAGACAAGTAATTAGCCTTTACTCTATCATCTCCCCTAATGGTTCTATAACTGTAGAGTAAACCTGAAGGAATTCTTCAAGATTTAATGATCGGTCATACTTTTTGATCGGGTCTGGCTTGAATTTCTTAGGACACCGAACTTGACGAAGACTTAGAGCAAGAGTCTTAAATGAGCTCCGGCTCGATCAAGCCCGATGAGGAGCAACTTCAGCTGCCTCTCTATGACGCTTGTTGGCATCAATGTCATTGCGCGCATCATGTCAACGCGGGTGTTCACCAGATTGAACCCTTTGACTTCGTTGCCTGTTGAGCCTATGCCGTAAATCTTCGATAGAGAGACGGTGTCCCTGCCGGAGAGATGTGGCCGAAGCAGAGGGTGCTCTTCGGGAGGATATACCTCTATGAGAATTGCCACGATGTGAAGTCTTAGGTTGATTTTGACCTGACAGCGTAGCATGGCCTTTGCAACCCGCAATCTCCAATCCTTACTGGACCAATGGCTCCAAGGGTGAACCATCAGCTGCCAAATGCTGCATGCACTCTAGGATTGTTTAGAGATGAGTAGCTTCAAAATCAGTTTGTAGATTTTTTACTGAGTGACCCGACAAGTTGGTCCTGTGTGCACTAGAAACAATGGTGGGAAGATTACTTGATGACCCAGCAGAAGGTGCTGGATCATTTCTCCCAGCCACATTGATCTGTTGCATCTCAATGTTGCGATTCCACTCTGGATACCCCATTCTTGAGAGATAATCCTCATCGGAGCCGAAATCATTGTCGGTGCAGTCGTTGTCACTGTCGCTACTAGAGTTATAGCATTTCAGCCCTAGCCCAGGGAACCTGCCATTGACAAGGTTAAGAATCACCTTGGACTGGGTTGGTAGCCGCTCCAATTGATCATTTGAAGGACCAACAGATGGTCAGGATCTGAGTGGAACACTCAAAATCTCAATCGTAGTAGGCATCTCAAACGAGATCTGAGAAAAAGCTTCTAGGAACTTCGGACGATGGGCCAAAGAACCTTCTTCATCGGCGATAAAAACCAATGTTCTGAAACGGAACGTGGTGCCAACCGGGAACACAAGGTTGCTTTTGAAAGCCATGGATGAAAGTTGGACTAACTTCATCTCACACTCCCCTTCCTGGCGCGTCTCTATCGACGACCGAAATACAAGTTCAAGAGATCGACAGATATTGTGAATAGGGTCGAATGTGTGAGTATTGTGAAGCTAATCATGAAGAGGACTGACACGAGTGGTTTAGACTGGTTCGGATCTCTCGAAGAATAACAACCCTATATCCAGTAAGTGTGTGTTCTCTTGCTCTAGAAACAGATGTCTTGTCCTGTCGGGCATGTTACATTATTTATAGGAGGGACCTGCGTCCTGTGGTAATGACAATTACTACGTCATAACACTGATAACATCTATTTCTAATTACAACGAGCGCGGCTATTAAACGTAACGACCCTTTAATTGATGTTAACTCCTTAGCAATCAATCGTGCTTTAAATGTCCCGTCGTGCGTCGTGGGGTTATGGGTAGCTGTTCCACAGATGACCGTTCGTATTTGGGATAAGGCCCACGAAAGTCTTCGGTAAATGTTAGTTTCGGCTCACGCCTGTTTAGAAGGTGGAAATTGAGAATACTTTGCATGTCATTTATGTTGTAGAACACATGTTACAGGTTCATTTTACCAAGTTTTCAATTCAATTCAAATTTGTTTGCTCTTTCTTTTTCCATTACCAATATACTTAAGTGTTAACCTCAAAAGGGCTGCTAATCTCAAGTGGACCCCGCTTGGCAGCCCCTACCTTCGACTCCATTCCTCCTGCCCCAGCACGCCATGGCCGTGGGTCACGAGTCTGGTTCCGTGTCCATGACCCCAGCTAGTCGCTCTCTCTCCCACCTCTATCTCACTTGTGCTCTCTCCCAACCGGGTTCGCTGCCGTGGAATGCCGCCTCCGGGCCATCTCGGACCAACCTCCCTTTCTACTGCAGCTCTGCACTTCGTGCTCAAGCTCGTCACCCCTTTCCCTCTGCCGATTTGGAGCCGAGCTCGACGAATTTCGTTCTTCCCCAAAAGTCCCCGGCGCCATCGGCTGTTCCTCGGCCAAATCCAGCGAATCCCTGGTCAGTTTTCCTGGTTTCTTTTGCCGACGAGCTTCCTAATGGCCTGGGACAGCTTGTAAAGTCGTTAAATACTCGAGCTTGTGGCCTTGTGTCCAGGGATTTGAGGTTCCGAGCAACATCGTTCTTGGGACCTGGGAGCTCACCGGCGACATCCACCTCCGGGCCCTCATGTCAATAAGCTTGATGCCGCTCTGAGCCACGGTGCCTTGAAGCTCTAGGGCCATGAATTCCGTATATTTGTCTACCGAGTTGCCGTCACCGTGCCGCCGAAGTCCTACCGCCGTCACCCACCACCAGCAGCCCTTCTCCGGTAAGGGCGCGGCCCCCATGGCCTTCACCAGCAGACTCGCAGCGCCGATTAGGCCAATATTGGCCTTGGATCCGTGCAACTGGACGCCGGCATCCATGCACCGACGAGCGCGCCGCCGGCTGCCTCGGCCCTGGCCGGCTGGGCTGACTTACGCGGGATCCGGTGCGGCCACTGCTGGATCCCGTGCAGCGAAGTCCATAGTCCAGGGTGTGGCCCCACCGCGTGAGGCTGGTTTAGATGTTCCATAAATCATTTATCAAATTGCGCAGAAATCCGTAGAAATTTGCAAAAATATTAGAAAATGATTCCTAGCTTGAAAAATTACAAATAATATATCATTGGAATCCGTATGACGTGAGGAACATTTTTGTGTGTTCAAATGTGCATTTTCACGCATTAACATGTTTCTAGATATTAATTAAAGTGCAACTAAATTAGTGCATATCTCTATTTTCATGCATAATTAAAATGTTAAATTTGCGTATCTGCATTATACTCCGTACTGTTTAATTAGTGTCATCCTGGAATTATTTAGAATTTATATGCTTACAGATTAATTATAGATAATTTATGACGCATAGATTCTATTTAATTCATTATAAATCAACCTAAGTTGTAAATTTGGTCAGAAATTAGTTTAGCACTTCCTTGATTTAATGATCTGGTAAAATATTGATTTATGTCTTCCAGAACCATATTAAAGAAATTTAGGATTATTACACATAGATTCTATTTAATTCATAATAAATGTACCTGTTGTGAATAAATTGTAAATTTTGGTCAGAAATTAGTTTAGCACATCCTTGATTTAATGTTCTAGTAAAATGTTGATTTATGTCTTCCTGAACCATATTAAAGAATTTTAGAAATGATTTCCTCATTTGAACTTGTTGAGATCACGTACCTCGAGTACCTGACAGTTCGCGTTCGATCGTGTAAGACCAAGTTAGGAGTCGGGCGACTGCGGGTCTGACCCCTCAGCGGCAATTTACGACCGCCAAGCCTTAGCCACGTCAAGACACGGAGACTCCGGCCTTTGAAAGCCAACCCTCGGGGAGTAGGTGCCACGTTATGATACATTTACTCTGACAGCCAGCTATCATCCGTCCTGACAGGACGGGACGGGGTTCACCACGACGACATTCCAGCAGAAAGCTGCAACGGCCTCTGGACAAGACATGACAGCACTGTAGCCGGCACAGTGGCGTCGGACGAGCATCACAGTAACACGCCTGGACGAAGCGAAATGATGACGACAACGACGGAGGGCCCACCTGTTGGTGAGACGGCAGGATCGTGTAGGACCCACAACTTGTAACCTCAAGGCCCCCTCCTATATAAAGGGAGGCCCGGGGAGCGATAGAGGCACGAAGCAATCAAGAGACAACCCAGAATAGCCACAAACACATAAAAGAGAAATCCACAGGCTCCGTTAGAGCCCTGGGTCCTTGCATCCTTTCGAGCAAGTACCCCCACTCGCTCACGTTTCGGATCCTCTCGCGAAGAGAGAATCTCGCCTTTGTAATATTATCATCGAGATAATCCGTCCTCTGGATGTATGGTATTACACCACTCGAGGTGGCCCGAACCAGGTAAAAATCTCTTTGAGTCCTACTTAGACTAGGCCACATCGAATTCGAAGGCACACCTCCCCTGCGATCGAATATTTACTGTGCCGGTGGTCAGAACGCTGACAGTTGGCGCGCCAGGAAGGGGGGCTTTTTTTTTGTGCTCTCGCTTCGGTTTTTCGATGGCCTCCTACTTTGCTGTCGTGGGAGATATTTCAGTCTCCCACCTCCGCTTCGGGGGCTTCACGGTCGCGGTCTCTGAAGACGACCGGTCGTGGCAAGTCTCCACCTTCGCCTCTGGGCAGGCTTTTCACTTCGGAAGCCTAAACTTCGTCGCGAATGAAGGTGGCGGGCTGCGCCTCCAGACTCCGTGCAAGAGGCGTCCTATTCGGTGGCGCCGGAGCCATCGCATCCTGCGGCACGACTCGTCAAGGGAGTGCCTCACTCTCCATGCCCCGAAGGGCGCGAAACCGACGACCCCTGGCAACATGCCGCCGGGTGCCAACCTGTCCCTGCGTCCCATGGTGGACGCCGTCGGCCAAGTCTGGCCGCCCCCGAGACGCACCGGTAGCCCCGAGCCTATGGGCAAGGCTGCAACTGGGCCCAGCGATACGGCACGGGCCCGGAGACGGTCCACGTACCAGCAGCTTGCAGCTGGAGGGCCGCCAACCTTCGACACCCCGCTCGAGAACCTCGCGGCGACAACGTACATCCTCAACGAGACCGCTGCTCCTGAGGACCCAACACTGAGGGAAGCGTACGACTGCGTACGCTTCTACCTCGGTAGCGTGCTTCAAGAAGCGTCCCTCCGGCCCCAGCAGTTGGAGACGAAAAGCAACCGCTGGTCTTAGGATCGACGGAGCTCGGCGCATGACAACCGAGTCGAGGAACGAAATCCTCAACACTATGTGGGGTCGATCCTCCCACGACTTGGCCCCAACCACGACGCCCACGGCACCATCGATGCCAGACGACAGGCGAGTAGTGAGCTCTGCGTCGAGTCCCAACGGAGACGCTCTCGCGACCACTACTATCGGCGGGGCTCCCTCGACTCCAGGAGCCCGAGTCCTGATGGGGTCGGACCCAGAGCGTCCGGATTGCTCATCCGGCACGCGAAATTCCCGTAGAGATTTTACACCCCGACCACCATCGGCCGTTACAACGGGGAGACAAACCCCGTCCACTGGCTCGAGGACTACCGCCTCGCCTGCAGGACTAGAGGAGCGGACGACCTGTTCGCCATCTAGTACCTGCCGCTCTTACTCACCGACTCGGCCCAAGGGTGGCTCAAACACTTCTCCGAGGGCTGCATCTAAGACTGGAGCGACCTGCGTCGAATCTTCATCGGCAACTTCCAAGAGACTGGACTATGTATTTCGATGGGTCCTGCATGCTCAAGGGCGCGGGGGCTGGGGTCGTCCTGATCTCCCCGAGGGGAGACATGTTCCGGTACGTGCTACTGTTATAGTTCTACGCTTCCAACAACGCGGCCGAGTACGAGGCGCTCCTCCACGGCCTACGAATGGCCACCACTCTCGGCGTTCAGCGCCTCTACGTCAAGGGCGACTCCAAGCTGATCGTCAGTCAAGTCATGAAGACTTCCAGCTGTCGAGACTCGAAGATGGAAACTTACTGTCAAGAGGTCCGCAAGCTCAAAGACAAGTTCGACGGGCTCGAGCTTCATCACGTTCTACGTCGGGACAACGAAGCCGCCGACGCCCTCGCCAAGATGGGCTCGGAGCGCTAGCCGGTCCCCGACGGCGTCTTTCTCGAAGTCCTCACCAAACCCTCCATCAGAGTAGTGGAAGGGCCGCTTGTCGAAGGACCAAGCGGCGAGCCGACCCCTGGACCAGGGGCAGAGATCATGGCGCTCGCCCCCGACTGGTCTCACGACATCCTCGCTTACCTTCATGACGGCACTCTCCTGACCGACGCCAACGGAGCTAGGAAGGTGATGCGACAGACCAAGGCCTACGTTGTCTCGGATGGCGAGCTCTACAAGCGAAGCACGAGTGGTATACTGCAGCGCTGCATCCCTCAGGAGCAGGGCATGCACCTGCTCGACGACATCCACTCAGGTATCTGTGGTCATCACGTCGGACCTAGAACTCTCGTCGGCAAGGCATTTCGACAAGGCTTCTACTGGTCGACAGCCGTGGCCGACGCCCAAAGGCTCGTCTGAGCCTGCCAAGGCTGCCAGTTCTACGCCCGACAGACGCACCTGCCGGCACAGGAGCTCCAGACGATCCCGATCGCCTGGCCCTTCGCCGTTTGGGGACTCGACATTCTCGGACCATTCAAAAGAGCACCCAGTGGTTTCACCTATCTCTTCGTCGCCGTCGACAAGTTCACCAAGTGGATTGAGACCGAGCCGGTGCCCAACATTACTTCAACCTGGGCGGTCGGGTTCCTCCGCAACATCATCTGTCGGTTTGGAGTCCCGAACACTATAATCACCGACAACGGCGCGCAGTTCACCGGTCGGCAATTCTGAGAATTCTGCGACGAGTATCACATTCGTCTGGACTTCGCCTCTGTGGCGCACCCAAAAACGAATGGGCAGGTTGAACGGGCTAATGGGATGAGACTCTAAGGACTGAAGCCACGGATTTACGATTCCGTCAGGCAGGCAGCTGAACGGTGGGTGAGCGAACTCCCGTCGATCCTCTAGGGTCTGCGAACGACCCCCAACAGAACCACCGAATTCACGCCGTTCTTCATGACGTTTGAAGCAGAAGCGATGCTGTCGACCGACCTCGACTACGACTCTCCGCGAGTCCGAGCCTACGATGAGAAAAGATCGCAGGTCGCGCTGCAGGACGGCCTCGACCAGCTGCAAGAGGCGCGCGAAGTCGCTCTCCTGCGTTCTGCCAAGTACCAGTAGAGTCTACGGCGACTGCACACTCGGGGCGTCAGAGGTGGGGCGCCAAACGTAGGAGACAGTGCTGAGAAGGGTGCAAACGAAGGCCGACCAGCACAAGCTGTCGCCCCCTTGGGAGGGACCCTTTGTAATCAAGCACGTCCTAAGGTCCGGTGCTTACAAGCTATCAACCGAGGACGGTCGAGAACTCACGAACGCATAGAATATCGAGAACCTCCAATGGTTCTACACTTGATAAAAACAGCTAAGTTCTCGTAACTTCGCTCTTGTTTTTTCGTTTTGGGCTGCGAGCCGTGGCCGTCCCGGCCACCCCTCGCACCTAGGGGCTACTTACCTCCACCCTCGCCAGTGTCGAAATGATCGACCTCATTTTTCGCTCGTCATTTATTGATTTTTTGCGCCGGGGCACCGCTCTCCGTTAACTCATCATGTCTTTTCGTCTTTTTGTTTCCTCGGGGTCGGATCCCCGACCCGCGCCGAGCTCGCGGGTGACCCTCAAACAACAAACTTCGGGCGAGTTTTTCGTTCGAAGCCTTCCTGCGACTAAACTATCTACGAATTGGGAGCTGATGACGCTCTACGACTGTCTCGGGCCCGACACCCGACCCTACGAGCTATACTCGATCCATTCGTTTGATTGACGTCGAAGGGGGCGCGAAAAATAGACGCAGCATGCGAAGGAGGGTCGGAAACTCACATTAAAACTCGTAAAAGTTTCTCAAACGATATTCTTTTAACGATATTCTTTATTAATACAATGACACACTTTACATGTTTGGACCTATACATAGGGAAACAGGCCGAATCGCTCGGGCAGAAAATCCTCCGTCTTGAAGTCGGCGACGGCCTTCGCCCCCGGCTTCAGCGTCTCCACTGAAATCGTGTCCAACTGCTTGTCCGAGTAGCCCGACGTGAAGCCCTCGATGACCCTGCCGAGATTCGCATCCGGATAATGGGAGCGGACTAGGGCCAAGGCTGTCAAGGACCCGTCCTCCAGCGCCCTCATCATGACGTTGGAGACGATCTCCGGGAGCTGCTACAGCGCGTGCGCGACGACCACCGTTCAGACGGAGTCCGGCACTCTGAAGTACAACTTCTCAATGAAGTTCAGACCTGCCGACCTCAGGGTCTGAACCTCGCTCGCCAATCCTGCATTCCAAAATGTTAGCAGAGAACCGAAGATAGCTAGAGCAAATAGGGAGGGGCCGACCCTTACCGTCTCGATCTTTGGCGACGGCCTTGACGGCCTGCCCTGCCCGGTCGAGGCTGTTTCGAAGGCGCTCGTTCCGAATTTGGGCCGTCGAGAGCTCCTCCTAAACCTTAGCGGCCTCTTCACGCGTCTGGCCAAGGTCCGCCGCCGCCTGCTCAACCTCGAACTGGAGTACCACCCGCTCCGACTTGAGAAGGTCGACCTGCTCGAAGGCACGATCGCGCTCCTCTTTTGTCATGCGCAGCGTCTGCTCTACGGTCAAGCGGGCCCCCTCGACGTGATGGTGGAGGAGCCCGAGGCACCGCATCTCGGTCTCGTGCTCCGCTGCTTGGCGACGAAGCCCTGCAACAGAACGAGTCAGAACCTGACTCTAAGGGCCGAAAGAACACACGGCAACTTACCGACGGCCGTGCGGTTGGCCTGTTCGAGGGCCGCCGCAATCCGGGTGGCCCAAGCCTCGGACGCCGCCACCTCGGCGCGTGCCTTGTTCGCCTTCTCGAGGGCGACGCGAGCCGACTCTCGTGCAGCAAAGAGCTGCGACTTTAAGTCCGCTGCGGCCTCCCTCGACTCGGCCCGCACCTTCGCCAACTCCTCTTTGAGGGCTTCGACCTCGGCTACGGTGAACCAGCGTGGGGGCCAACCTAGGACCGCGTATAAGTTGTCCTGCAGAAGATTATCAGCCCAAAATTCGAAAAAGACAGAAACCGAGAGCTGGACTCAAGCTTACCCGACACTCGACGAAGTGAGCCTCGTCGTAGCTGGCGCCAAACTCATCGACGACCCCCGACAGCTAGCGGAGGTCAGCGACCAACTGCATGTTGAGGGCTCGAGCACCTCTCACCCGGCCCATCAGATAGCCGAAGCCATCGATCGCCCCCTCGAGTGGGAGGGGCCCTTGCTTGGGGACCTCCCAGGTGGCGGCCGGCGCCGCCGGTCCTTGCT
>BCLG01000001.1:164552-244445 GCA_001602295.1 Zoysia matrella | reverse complement strand
TCGGCGCCCGACCCGGCGGCCGACGGGCCGTGTCGCCAGCTGATGAAGCCGGGCGCTGTACTGATTGAGGATCTCGCAAAAGAAACTGGAGACCGGCAGCTCCAGCCTGTGCTCGTGGTACGCCTGGAAGCTGACGATCTTCTCTGGCGGCGACACGGGCGCGACATGACCGAAGCCGGCCACCCAGCCCGCCGATTCCTTCGGTGGGACCATTCCGACGACGCTCCCCCTCTCGAGCAGAGCGTCGTCGACGCACGAAGGTTCCCACTCGGACATTCTGCAGGTGGCGACGACGGAAACGCGAATGGAAACTACGGCGATCGCCGGACCTAACGACGCTACGGTGGAAAGCAGAGTTAACGAGCTCGCGTGCGCGACGAAAAGGTAAAAAACAAAGCAAGTAAGCCGGGTGAAATCGTGGAGTTATCGCTCCGCTCCTTTTAAATGGTCCGGATAATTACTGCGCCCCCCACGATCGACCGAGGAGTAACTGCTCGATCGAAAGGTCGTGCCTCGAAGCGCACCCTAGCAGTCCGCGCCCGACCCGCTGACGAGCGGGCCCGGGCCGCACCTCGCCTCCTCCGTCTCGGACAGGACGGTAACAATTAATCGGACGAGATGGTTGCCAGAGCACGACTGGCAGGCGACGTAACGCGGGCGCGTGAACCGCCGCGTCCTCGCCGCTGTCCGATCGGATTCAGATCAACCACTCGAACCGACCGGCGGTTCGAATTCTCGAACGGTCCGATTGCCTTCCACGTGGAGGCACAGAAGCCGCAAAGGGGAGGCAAGTGAACGAAGCCGCCCATGATCCGCGGACTGACAGCCGAGGCCACCGACCTAATCCAAACGTTCAGGCGCTGATCATGGCCAAGCCTAGGCGCGACGCTGATCATAGGCAAGAACCGCATCGAACCGATCCGACCTAGGCATCTCACCGAACGAAAGACCGACAACGACCTCAGCCCGACCTCGACGGTCGGAATGACGCGTGCACGCAAAACGAAACCCTTAACGATTGGTTGACCGATAGCCGAGGCCATCGAGCCAATCCAAACAACCGGACGCCAATCACGGACAGGGACCGCGTCGAAACCGATCCTTCCTAGGCGTCTTACCGGGTATAAAAACCGAGACCGACCTCGGTCCGACCTCAACCGTTGGCGCGATGCTCAGCTAGCTCCCCGGATCGCCTCTAGGCTTGGGGGCTGAGCCAGCGAAACGATTCCAATATGATTAACCATCGACAAATAATGGTCCGCGCGACGCTTCAGCCCGCGACCGACCCTACAGATCGCTCGAGGGCTACGCCCTACGGGCGCGCTCGCGCGCACCCGTAAGAGCACAACAAACCTCGAGAACGACCAGCCCGACGTCGCCTCAACCAGAGGTCGCCAGCGGCGCCAGGCTCAGGGCTACTGTCGGGATCACGTACCTCGGGTACCTGACAGTTCGCGTTCGATCATGTAAGACTGAGTTAGGGGTCGGGCGACCGTGGGATCCGACCCTTCAGCGGCAATCTACGACCGCCAAACCTTAGCCGCGCCAAGACACAGGGACTCTGGCCTTCGAAAGCCGACCCCCGAGGAGTAGGTGCCACGTTATGGTATATTTACTTTGACGGCCAGCTGCCATCCGTCCTGACGAGACGGGACGGGGTTCACTACGACGACACTCCAGCAGAAAGCTGCAACGGCCGCTGGACAAGACATGACAGCACTGTAGCTGGCACAGGGGCGTCGAACGAGCATCACAGTACCCGCCACTGCGCATGATGCGACGGGTCACGATCACGCCTGGACGAAGCAAAATGATGGCGACAACGACGGAGGGCCTACCTATCGGCGAGACAGCAGGATCGTGTTGGACCCACCACTTATAACCCCAGAGGCCCCTCCTATATAAAGGGAGGCTCGAGGAGCGATAGAGACACGAGGCAATCAAGAGACAACCTAAAACAGCCACAAACGCACGAAAGACAAATCTACAGGCTCTGTTAGAGCCCTGGGTCCCTGCATCCTTCCGAGCAAGTACCCCCACTCGCTCACGTTCCAGATCCTCTCGCGAAGAGAGAATCCCGCCTTTGTAATATTATCATCGAGATAATCTGCCCCCTAGACGTAGGGTATTACACCGCTCGAGGTGATCCGAACCAGGTAAAAACTTCTTTGAGTCTTCCTTAGACTAGGCCACATCGAATCTGAAGGCATATCTCCCCCGCGATCAAATATTTACTGTGCCGATGGTCAGAATGCTGACAGTACTAATTAGAATCTTGAGGTATATAACCATAATTAGCACTTTAATAAAATCATATTTCATGAAATCATTAGCATTTCACGCCATATCATCGCATGCTTAGATTGTTCGAGAGATTGTTTAATTGCTATGCATATCATTTCTTGCATATAAGAAACGACGTTAAAGGCGACCCGTTGGAACTGCTGAAGATTCTGCTGCTGATGATCACTCTTTGCTTATGCTAACCATCAGCAAACTCAAAGCAAATCCTGATGGATTAACTTTATTTTAGTCATTTTATATTTTATCACTGTGTATAGTTAATGTATTGTGTATTAAGTTTTAAGAGAATTTCTTATAAAGGTAAAAAAAAAAACTCACCTCTTCTCTTTATGACTTTGTTCGTTTTAAAATTCCCTATAAATACCGAATAAAATTCGTTTACATGCTACCTTTAGGGCACTCTCGAGAACGATGCGCAATGACTATTATACCCCACTTTTTCCATCCCCATCTTAAACTGGACTCCCGTGGCCGGCCGCATGTACCAGTCGAACACATCGTGAGAGAGAGGAGCGAAGCCAGGAGAGTCACCGGCGGCCTCGGGTGCATGGAGAGGGCGCCCAATTAGTCCAGTGTGGTCACTGCGAGTGAAAGTCGCCGCCCGCCGCTCGCGCGCCAGGCCATGGCGCCGGGCGCCACTTGCCACGGCCTAGGGTTTGGCCTCCGCGAGTGCCGGGCCATGGTGCCGGGCAGGGCGCCGCCCAGGCTATCGCTGGTGCAAGGGAGGCAGGCCAGGTTGCGGGCACAGGGAGGCAGGCTAGGTTGCGGGCGCAGGGGAGGCAGGCCAGGGCGCTGGCGCAGAGGAGGCCGGCCACGGCGCAGGAGCCTGGGATCTGGACCAGGACATGTGCGGCAGGGAGCTCGGCCAGGACGCGGGTGCAGTGAAGGCTAGCCATGGCATGGTTGCAGGGGCTTCTGACTAGGGCGCCGACGAGGGCTCAAGCAAGGGCGTCGGTCAGGCATGTGCTGATTGGCTCCAAGAGTGAGTTAGCTCTCCTCTGCTTGTGAACAGGATATATCCTTTGCTCATTGACAGTTAAATTCCAATAAAATCTTAATGAAAACTTTGATTTATTGCTTGTTATTCAATAACAGATTAGATCCCAATACCACTTTCTTGCTGAAAATTAATCTGGTCGGCAATCGGAAGAAGGCTAGGAAGAAGGCTAGACAGGATATGAAATGTTTTAGCTCCAATTTGTGCTGCCATATCAGACTGGTGCTGCCATAAATATTGATTGCTACCATATGTACTACTACCTCCATCCCTGTTCATTTTGATTTTTTGCCGTCTTGTTTTGACCAATGATTTTTATAGATTTGGTTAATTTTAAAACCTATTTGTACTTTTAAATTCATCTAAAAATACTTTCATAACATAAATTTTATATATATTAAAATTATTTTATATTTATAGAAATTATTGATCAAAGGCATGTTTGATTAGACTCAGATGTACACTTTTTGAGACAGAGGGAGTCATTTGTAGGTCAAGAAGTGGCTCGAATCAGCTCGAAGCAATATCCATTGAGTATTCATCACAAATAACTCAACCTTTGAAGGCAAAGGCCAAAAAGAAGGTCAAATCGAAGAACGAGGTGAACAAGGCCAAAGCGAAGAAAGACAAAATAGTTCAACCTGAACTGCACAGCCCCTCAATGTGAACAAGAAGCAAAATAAGACAACCTGGTAGTCCTGCAATGAGTACAAGAAGCAAAAGAAGGCTCAACCTTTGATTTCTCCTATGTATGTATTATATATTTAATCTACTGTTTGTGTGCACCTTCATTATGTATGAATTCAAACTGTTCGTGTGAGCTGAAACTAGAGCTCCTGAAACTATGTGTATTGTTCGTGTGCCTGCTACTAGTATTTCTTTTGTTCACTATTTTCTACATATTTTGTTGCTCTTTTTTTCGGTTGAAACAAGGCTCATGCTGCTCTCATTCAAAATGCAATGTGTAATAACTGCAGCTGGGCATTGTAACGTCATGACAGAAATAATAAATTTTGAAGGTGCCTAGGTATTAATTTTTAGAGGAAAATTCAACTATATATTGAAATAAAAAGATGACAAGCAGGCTTAAAAAAAAAGGATGACAAGCATGGAACTTGAGATGTGTTCAGTATTTTTGGCACTTTTACCATCTACAATCAGGTACATATAGTCATCAGCAATTCATTATGCTGAAAATTAAAGTAGAGGAAAATGGGAATTTCATATAACACCAGCAATTCATTATGCTGAAAATTAAAGTAGAGGAAAATGAGAATTTCATATAACACCGTTACCAGTAGAGATTGAGAGAAAGGCTATGGAAGGAAGAACGAGTTTCATTCGGTCCTTATAGGGCATTTCAAAATGAAAAGGGTCGTAAAGGGAAGAGGTTAGTTTTTTGGGCCTTTATAAGGAATTTTCTCTTAATTTTTTAGGAGTTGACTGAAATCCTAGATTGCATCCTAGTTAACCTTCTCTCAGGTTAAGTAGTTTTGGTACATATAACTTGATGTAGAGCTAGGCTATGAGTTATAATTAACGGTAGAAGTCAAGGGAATGAAAAATTTCACTCGCGAGTTTTAGGATGTTGCTTTGGTTTTGGAAGCTTATCACGAAAGGATAAGACAGGTTTAGTTTATCACATCAATGATAAATGTGACACCGAATAGGGAAATATAGGTTGGTAGCAGGAAAGGAGTCTTGTGTGCGGTAACTCTATTCGTGTCGGTTAAGGACTGGTCGAGTGTGACCTTATTGAGTAAGTTTGAATAGTACTGATTATATGCTAGTGATATGAGCACTAGTAAACCGATGTAACACAATGCTGTAGTGGTTGGACAAACTTTACCTCTTGTTTGGAGTTGAGAGAGACTTGGGGCTGGCCATTAATAGACCCCTGGGGTTATCACATGGGGACCATGTTCTCGAGAGGTGCACTTATCGGACCGGCCCTATGGGTTGTGTGAAAGGTTGTCACGTGCAAATTTTGGGAAGCATGTACATTTCATGTGATTCAGATTTCTCCTGTAGGATGTAAATTGATTTTAATTGATGCCACTCACAGTAACGAGTATCGCTTGTCTCACTGTGTCACATCATAGTATGAACACTGGATGAACGATGGACTTGTTGAATTCATTGATTACTATACTTGTATTGCAACCATAATTGGAGTAGATCATAGTGCAAACTAAATTTATTTTTCTTAAAACTTAACTCACCGATAAAAGTTGGAAGTAAAGATTATTCACTCTTAGCGCGATGTTTTTGAAAAACGAGCCTACCTATGAGTCCGCTCTGTTTAAAACTCTGTTTTTAAATATCTATCCTAAGAACAACTTGAACTCTAATGTAATACTTTTAATCAGTTTCTTGTAATATATTTTATCGCTTGTATTGTACTATTTAGATATTGTGCTCAATATCACTCGAGATCGATCCGCTCAGCGAGCCACTCGTGTTTTTGGGGCTGTTCTGCCACAGTGTGGTATCAGAGCTAGATCAGGGTTACCACAACTAAAAACGAGTTATTTTTGAAAATTACACGACGATGAGGTACGAGTTAGTAAGCCCATATAAGGACTAGAATAGTTTGGTTAACAGGTGGCAATGCTTACTTTTACATTCATGCATTTTACTTCTAGTTTTTTACTATTCTTGCAATGACATGGCTACTTCTAGGTAAAAAGGTAAAGTAGGCACTCGAATGCGATAAAATTCGAGGGCTCATACATACGAGGATTAGGGGTATGGAGTATCCTGTACAACGATCAGTAAGGAAAGTGAATATGTTCTTAAGAACATATAAAACATTTGCCGTCTAATGGGGAGTGCAGCCATTCACCACCTAATAGTAAGCGTGGACCTCTTGTCATGTGATGTGAATTATTGTTGCATCCCTCAAGACATGGCCTACATGAGGATGCTTTGTATGGAATGATACAGGACGTAAAGTTTTTCTTTTGTTATGTTTACACTAACCACAAAAAGTAGTACGTGTAGAAAATGACTAACTTGTGTCTTGAGAGAACGTGTCTGCCATTGAGGTCACATATGGTCGCTATAATAGACCAAAATTTTGTTTTGGTGAGGACGTATCGGACCGACATATTGTCATGTCATTGCATTCTTAACTGTGCATGTAAAATAAAATGATTGTCAAAAAATCTGACCATTTTGAACTCATAAGGAAAATTGTAAAAAATTATGAGTTTAGAACTCCAAACATGATCTTTGTGGGTAGATTGAAAGCCTCACTCCGTTCCTAGCTCAATGTCTTCCTAACTCAACCTCTCGATGATCTCCATGTATCCATCCTCGATTAACTTAATAGCAAATACTTGAACAGTTTGCCAAATTCAATTTCAAAAAACCATAACTCATTGGTTTCTGGATCAATTTTCGAGTTTAAATGCTCTTTGGAAAGAATACGATGTCCGCTATAAGTATAGTAGTCAAAATTCTCTAAGACTCATCCCGCAAACCCTCTTAAAATCCAAACTATGTTAAACCTTAATGTGTCCAAAATAGAATTTTAGCACTCGACTGTCACATTCCAGATGGCATAACTTCTGTTCTTTTTCTCGAATGAGGACGAATAAATATGCATCTGAAAGCTATGAAAGTCCTTTAAGATTTACTCGAGTTCTAGTTTGGCCTCTATCAGTGCCAAAAATCAGTTTTTGGTGGCTACTGCCAGTCCGAGACAGTTGATATTGTTCTGTTTTTAACATTCTTCTACCTAAAGCTGGTTGTTAAGTGACTTCATCACATCAACAGTGGCTTTAGTTGAGGTGTTAACTAATTAACATCATCTAACCCCATGCGAGAGGAGTTTTAATCTCTTGCATTGTCTCTACATCACAAACGACCTCCACTCATAATACCCCTATTGATTCAGTTGTACTCCTTTACCTCTAGTTTTCTTCCATGTCATCAATTCATGTTCATAAGGAGTACATCTCTCCATTGCAGTAGGCACATTCTTCAATACCATGCTAACACTTTAACTAATGAGTTGGCAAACAAACAAATAGCTCAATAATGTCGTGATTCAGCCCTTTGATTGATTCTCACCCTGTAGAGTACTCGTTGGAATTGGATCCTCAATGGTTACCTTACTAACCTTGAATCATTTTGTAGTCTCGATTCAGACCAAATGTTAGCCTTATCGTTGAATTCCTTTCAGTATCAACTGTCAAATTTTAAGGTGCTATACATGTTGAGGTGTGCACCAGATATATGAGCGAGTAACCTGAACTAACGAGACCTTGTTTCAAAACTAATCTTCCTTGACCTCTTGAGAGAAAAACCTTCTAACCTTGATCATCTTTGTTGAGCTAGATTGTCATCATAAGCTGTGTACTTGTATCATCGTATTCTTGCTAAATCTAATGAAACATAGTGGCATAAATCATATTGCTCTTTTACGACTCCACTATACATATTTCTATTACTTGGTGCATTTCCTTATAACATGACTACATTGCACCATTCCTCATGTGCATCATAATAGCATGAGGCATCATGGTATATATAGGCACCATATCATTATCATTCATGATCGCATCATGCAATATGCATCATAAAATGTGCACCATGTCATGCTTATTCATCATCACATCATGTAATGTGCATCATTATGCACCATAGCATGTGCATAATGTTACTATGTATATGCACCATTGCATGATTATCCTCTCATGAGACCATTGCATCATTTGAGGCATGTAGTGCACCGTTAAATAAGGAGCATTAATCATTAAACATTAAAGGTGCATAAATAAATTTTCAACCATGAGCAAGAATAAGATGATCCCATGACACCTCAAATTTATCACTAATATCCTTGTACCCAAGTAAGTTGTGGTTGCTTCAAGAACCTCATAAGATTTGGGGAGCAACTTATATAGTTACATCCTCACTCTAGTATATCTTGATGAGATGTTGTCCCACTTTGGCTTCTCTTAACTTGATGTTCTTAAAGTTGAATCAACTTTTGCTTTACCTTCTGTTGCCCTGTCTAATTGCATCTGCGATGAGTTTAATGAGTTTCGTAAATCTCTCCTAGATTCCACTCTATCGCCATTCACTTGAACCCAATTTCCTTAAAATTACTTTCCGGTACCATATAGAAATCAAGTGTGCGCAATCTCGTTCTACCTAGTGTAGGCAGCCCTTTGAAACCTCTTGACAGGATCAAGGACACAGAGAGGGGGTTGAATCGATGGACTTATAGAATTTAAATTGCTACAAACTCAAACTATAAGACCTGAGCACAACAAGAGCAACCTATACAAATCTAGTAGTTCAAGACCCCTAATAATGCTAGCGATAAGATAAAGACAACAAGTAAACATTAGCACGATAGCCATCAAGAGAAATTATAAAACAACCTATAACTCTACTCAACAAGATGAAATGCAGAAGGTAAAAAGAGAGAGTTAAGAGAATGCTCAGTGATTTTTTCTAAGGTCTGGGAAGGTTGGCGCCTTCCTCTAATCCTCATTGGACCACTCCCGTCGGAATACCGGTCTCTCCCACTGTTTTCGAAACAGTGCTCCTCAGGGTATGAACCACTTCACAGAGTAAAGTCATTGGCGGCCCGGCTGTAGCAAACAATACCCTCGCGCTAGAGCAAACCTCCAAGGATCCGGGTGCTCTCTCTTAGTGTCCCTTTCGAGCGAAGGACTTGAAACCGCTCACAAACTTGGCGTCGTCATCCACAATCTCCTCGAAAGCTCGAACACCGACTCCTAGGCGGCCTAGACTGCGAAACCAAGAGTAATAGCCAAAGATCACTCCTCTGAAAGCCCTACAAGCTCTAGAAGTGTATGAATGCTCCTTTTCACTCTCCTATTAGCACCAAAGATCTCCAATCTTATGTTGTGCTCTCTTCTTGGTGTCCCTTGGCCTCCAATAAGTTTACTCCAGCAATTTAGATCTCAGGCGCGCTGGAAAACGTCCTCCATGGTTTAAATAGGCTCCAAGATAAGAAACAATAGTTGAAATGTGATGTCATAAAGTAGATTGCTTTTGCCAGTCATCAGACTGCCCAGTGACTCCTCCCATTGGACTGTTCGGTGCTCCACCGGACTGCCCAGTGACTCCATCTGTTAGCGGATTAGAGAAACACCCTCTCTGAAATCCATTTTATATAACACCAGACTATTTGATGCATACCTTCACCGGACTGTCCGACGACTGTCACTTTTGGACTTTCAAAGACACCTTTTCCGGACTTCGTCTTCAGGTTCATCGGACTTTTCGGTTATTGACCCTCTGAATTGTCTGGTGACACCATCTGTCAGTGGACCAGGGAAACACCCTCTCTGGAATCTATTCCATATAACACCAGATTGTCTAGTGCATACCTTCATCGGACTGTCCGGTCATGGACCTTCTGAACTTTCCAATTTCTTATTCTCTTCGGCTTCAGAGAGCACCACTCTCTGGACTTCACATCTTCTGGCTCACCGGACTGTTCGGTGATTCTTCTACATCTGAAATTTGGAGTCTTCGACTTCAGCTTTGCTTTCTTTTCTTTCTCTACCATGTTCAGTGCTTTCTGAGGTAACTAAGAGCATAAATACCTTCTAACACTCGTATGACCCGAGAACGAACGACTTGACCCCCTCCTGTAATAGTACTGTCGATTCTATGGACTCTCTAGCTAGTCCTTACCTTTGGTCCACCGACGCCTAGAACTCCTCTTCTTAGGATCGTCCTTATCATCTATCGAGGAAGCCCACTATGTTGATGTAGTAAATGCGGGGTGGTACCTACAATCACAAATGTTACAATAATATTTTAAAATTGTTGACCCAACTACAAAGAAATTCCATCGAGTCATTTTACTTTCCATTGTTGCAATGCTATTTTTAAATTGTGTACGTTGGAAAGGACACCTCTTGTTGAAATGGCCCTGAGAACCCCCAAATGTAGTACCAATGTAGTACTATTCTGAATGGATGGCATAATTTTAGAATATGCAACAGGAATGAATAGAATTCCATTTGAGCTTTGTAACTACTCTTGTCCTTTATTCTAGCTTATCCTTAACAAAGATCCACTCTTGGTTTACTTTTGTGGCATCCTAAGCTCATATATTTACTATGGTTGATCTTCTATATTCAAAGGTTACAAATCACATTTGATGTGAAGGGGCAGATTAATGATAATATCTTCAGCTCAATCGAAATCTTTCTATGCCCTTATCCCCATGTTGAATATAGGATATAACCGTTTCTACACCAATGCCACTACACTTCTCATCCTAAATTTGACTTTTATGCCTATTTGACCAATACTGTCGAGATATCTTTTCCTAGCCTCCTCAACATTTAAATCCTGAGACAAGATTTCTTCAAGAGGGTGGGCTGTAACACCTTGCATTTCTCGAAGTCAAGGAATAAAAAAATTAGGAAGAATTTGAAAGTTAAAATTTAAAAGGTTAATAAGTTGAAAGAAATTCAAGTCAGTAATCTGAATTTGAAATTTACTACGAATTTGATAGTGAAAGTTCAAACTTTTCAAATAAAAGTGTTTGAGATGTGGGAAATCACTTTGTTGGTTGAAATTGAACTCATGTTAAAAGCTTACAAAAGTTAAGAAGGTTTTAAACAAATTCAAAAGAGCCTCAAATCGATTTCCAATTCTTAAGATCACTTATTTTTTGATTGTTGCAGAATAAAATACTATTTGAATTTCAACTTGATCCCATCATAAAAGGTGTTCATCGGTAAATGTTCTATCCCTCTCCAAAGTTTCAAATTGTTGGGAGTTCAGGAGGTAGTTCTTTCAGAACTCAGACAGCCCGTACCTCAGACGATACGAGCCATCAACTTTAGGATCATATCGGATATCACTCGGCGAAGCGAGGACCACAGTATAGCTCAAGCATGATGAAATATATTACAAACTTGTTATTTAAGTTTACAAACCACGCGTTTTAAAGCTCGGAAGCTACATACCTATTACAACTAGGGCATCCTAGAAACTACGCAAAAAGATACATCGAGCCCATGCGATGTATCTTCTAGCAACAACCACTTAGCGCGGCGAGCAGGGCTCTCAACGAATGAAGCCACCCTCAGGGGTCGCTCTTTCGCTAGGAGCTGAGATGGGAAGGAAAGCACACCTGCAACAAAAAATCACAAACACAAAGCCCTGAGCATCTAATGCTCAGTAGGTCTTACTCGCCAACATGGCTATCTACAGCAGACTCCTAAGAATGAGAAGGATGACTCACCAAGGTTGGCTATTTACAAAGACAATACTAGAAGTGAATCCTTATTTATATGTTTTAGCAAAACATTAAGTTACTGAAAGATAAATTTAATTTGCACAATACTATAACATACAAGCATGCCAAGAAGTTTCTGAGAGATATCAAATAAAATCATACTTCGTCTTAATTAACTTCTTACTATGATGTGGTGCACTAAGACAAGCGGTACTCGTTACTGTGAGAGGTAGTCATTATAATCGATTTACATCCAGTTGGAGAAACTTGATTACACGCCATATATGCGCTTCTCGGAAGCTCCACATGGCAACCTTTCACACCAATGATATATAGTACCGGTTCGATGCTTACCTCTCCCAAGCAGTGGTCCTTCATGCGATAACCACACTGAGCCTTTTAATGGTTAGCCCCAAAGCTCTCCCTTCTAATCATCTCCTGAAGAGAGGTTCAGTTACGTCCAGTCACCACGCACATTGAGCTACCTCAATTTCCTGGGTCCCATACAGTATGTAATCAGTACTGTTCAAAATTGCTTAATAGAGCCGGCAACTATTAGCTTCATGACCTTTGAAGTCCCTAAAAGGTATATATTGATTTTCGTGATTGAGTGGACATTATAGGTAACGGTTGTGATTGTTGGTACGACCTCGCTAATTCTACATCAACATGGGCTTCCTCAGTGGATGACAGGGACAAACCCTAGAAGAGGAGTTTTCGATCGTTTGAGGACCAAGGCTAAGGACTAGCTAGAGAGTCCATAGGAACGCCGGTAATATTAAGCAGGGTAAGGTCATTTGTCTCCTGTCATACAAGTGTAAGAGGGTGTGAATACTCCTTATATCCTCAGAAAGAACTAATGATAGCAGAGGAAGCGAAGACAAAGACCGAAGATCAGTTTCAATCAAAGACGTAGTCATCGAACAGTCCGATGAGGTCACGGGACAGTCCGGTGAGCCAGGACTTCGGAGTCCAGAGAGATGTGCTCTTTGGAGTTGCTGCAGAGAAGACATCGGATAGTCCAGTGTGACAGTCACCCGACAGTCCAGTGAGGTCGAAGCCGAAATCCAGAGAAGACGTCTCTGAGGGTCCAAAAGTGAAAGTTATCGAACAGTCCAATGAAGATATGCACCGGACGGTCTGGTGAAGGTATGCATTGGACAGTCTAGTGTCCTATGGAATGGATTTCAGAGAGGGTGTTTCCCTGGCCAAGGAGGAAAAAGGGTCAACCGGACAGTCCAATGATTGCAAAAAGCAGTCAACTTTATGACATCACATCCGAACGGTTGTTTTTGGTCTTGGAGCCTATTTAAACCGTAGAGGGGGATGTTTTCCAGTGTGACTGTGGTATGAGAAGCCAGAGGAAACTTGTGAGAGGTCAAAGGACACCACCAAGAGAGCACATTGTAGGATTGTAGATATTTGGTGCTACTAGAAGAGTGATAGGGAGCATTCATACACTTTTAGAGCTTATAGGGCTTGAGAGGAATGATCTTTACCTATTACTCTTGGTATGGGCAGCCTAGACCGGCTAGAAGTCGGTGATCGAGCTTCCGAGCAGATTGTGGAAGACATCGCCAAGTTTGTACACGGTTCTGGGTTTCCCGCTGGAAAGAGACAACAAGAGAGAGTGCTCGAGCCTTGGAGGTTTGCTCTAGTGCTTGGGTATTGTGTGCGACAGCCGGGCCGCTGGTGACTTCACTTCGAGAGTGAAGCGTACCCTTGTGAGCATCATTTCGAGAACAACGGGAGGAACCAAGACTCTGATGGGAGTGGTTCAACGAGGATTAGGGGAAGGCGCCTACCTTCTGAGACCTCGAGAAATATTCACTGAGCACTCTCTATCTCACTTTCTTTACTTACCGCATTTGCTGACTGTTGAGCAGTGTGATAGGTTGTTCTTTGATTCCTTTTGGTGGCTATCTTGCTAGTACTTGCTTGTTGTTATTATCATTCCACTAGCATTGTTATGGGTCTTGGCCTACTAGCATTGCCTAAGTTTACTTCTGTTGTGATCGAGTCTTACAGTTTAAGTTCGTAGCAAAATTAGTGCTATAAGTCTACCGATTCAATCCTCTCTCGGTGTCCTTGATCCTTACAAGTGGTATCAAAGCCAAGTGCTCTTTTTCGGGCTTCACCGCCTTGAGTGAGGATGCCGAACAGGATGGAGACTCCGTCCGTATTCGATGGGGACGATTACTCATATTGAAAGGCTCGCATGCAAGCCTATCTAGAGTCAATCGACGACAGAAAAGCGTGGCATGTTACTAAAAATGCTACGAATAAGAATGAGAGACTTGATCCCATTTTCATTAAATTCAATGGAAAGGCCAAGAATGCTATGTTTGAATGCATTTCTAAAAATATCTTCTCTAGAATTAATGCATCATCTACCGCACATAAAATATGGATGCAATTGCAAAACGTTCATGAGGGCTCCTTCGAGGACAAGGAAGAGCGTTACTATGTTCTTAAGAACAAATATGATTCCATCACCATGCTACCACATGAAAAAGCTAATGATGTTTATTCTCGCTTGCATCTAGTGGTGGAGGAGATCAATGCCTTGGGCCCCAAGAACAAAATTGATGATATTGAGATAATGAAGAAGCTCTTCAGGATGTTGCCGCCAAGCTACAACTCCACATCACGTGTCTCTTTCAAGCCAACTTGGCTACTCTCTATGTTGATGGTATGCTTGGCAAGCTCACAGCCTATGAGGGATATATGTTGGGCACCTCCACCGACTCTCAATTGCCCAAGAATTTTTCTCTTCAAGTTGAACAAGAATCTCCCAATGGCAAGAACAAGAAGAAGAAGGTAGAAGAAGATGAGGATGAGAAAAGTGACAATGAGGACCTTGCGCTCTCGATGAAGAAGCTATTTCGCAAGAGAAGACCATCATCTTGCAAGAGGAACTCCGGGTGCTTCAATTATGGCAAGAAAGTCTATTTTGCTAAGAAGTGTCCCAAGCCAAAGAAGGAAGCCTCTAGTGAGAGCGATGACAAAGAACGCAAGCCAAAGAGGAAATTTAAGAAGTTCTTTGTCAAGGAGAAGAGCAAGAGCACGAAGAAGAAGTCCCGCACAAAGCTTACATTGTTGGTGAGTGGCTCACTGACGATGATGATTCGGACTTTTCATCTTCTAGTGAAGAAGAGCTCACGGGTATTGCGATGACAAGCTCTACCAATGAGCTACCACCACCTACACTTTGCTTGATGGCCTGAAGTTGCGAGGGCTTTGTGGATGAGGATGTTGATCTTAAAGAAGAAGAGGAGGACTATGATGATGAAGATAATAGACCAAGCTACAATGATCTAGTCCTCTTTCTTGAGAAGGCCAACAAGACCGTCATCAAGAAGACCAAGAAGATCGAGGTGGTGACCAAGGAGCATGAAGTGACGGTATTTCGAGTTCGAGAACTTGAGGGAGAGCTCAATGCACACAAGCATTCTTACGGTGTTCTACATGAGTCTTATGAGGCTCTCAAAGAGAAGCACATAGAGCTAAGTGAGAAGCATGAGGCATTGGTACGCTCTTATGAAGCTCTTGATCTTGACTCTCTCTTTAACTCTCCTAAGCATTTTAATGAAGCCTCTACTTCTTGTGATCTAACCCTCTATAAGAAGAGTACTACTCTTGAGCCAGCTATTTTGAAAGAATACACGAATCTCAAGGAGGAGAGAGAGGCCATGATGGATACATTCGTGCGGCTCACTAGAGGAAGACAAATTCAAAAGGAAATCCTAAGCAAAAACCTCATCAACAACCATAATCACCATGGCTTAGATTCATATCCTTTCTGTATCAACATCATTGGCAACTAAGATAAAAATCCACGAATGGATAGTCCCGCTCATGGCGGATGACTACTATTGTGAGAGGTGTTGCCTTGATTGTCACCGCTCTAAGGATTGTCCCAAGGTGAGTGAGCCTAAGATTATTCCTAACGTTAACCTTTTCCATGAGGATGGGCATTGCAAGCTTTTCAGAGACAAAGATGGAAAAGCGAAGGTCAAGCCGCTCGGACTGCCAAATGACAAGAGGACAATAAAGAAAATATGGGTCCCCAAGGTGATCGTGGATCGAGAGAGGAAGTCTAAACTCTCTTGGGTTCCCAAGAAGAAGTGAAGGGGCCTAGGTGGTCGACCGTTAAGCGAATTGAAGATTCTTGAAGTCCAGCACATGTAGATCGAGCTACAACGCCAATCTACTCTTCAAAGAGGCTATTCTTGTACATAGTAAAGTAGATAGAGTAGATTTATTTTCTTGTCTTTCATGGTAGTTAGGACTCCTCCGTGGACTAGATGTTTGCACTCTCTTGCATCACGTGTAAAAAGATAAAAGAAAAGAACAAAAAAATTAGATCCATGCCTGACCATCTTAAGATATCCATATGCATGGGGGAAGAGCTTGAGAAGGTGGTTTGGTTATCTCAAGGCAAAGCGGTGAGCATATGGTGAATAAGCTTTAGATGGGTCAAAGTTGGCACCGACTAGGTTTCTTTATGCAATGTCTTTAATTTGCCTGCATCTACATAGCATGCTTTAAATTTTCTTGCATTAGCTAGCTTGTTTGCATGCATTGCATATAGGAACCACGGAGGAGGTGTGTTACTCCATAGAGAAAGTGACTACATTGTCCATATGGATTCACATACTCCACAAAGAATAAACAAAGCAATTGTTGAGCTTCATGCCCATTGAACCCTATGCTTAACGGTCTCTAACATCTATTTACGTGGATCGTGAACTAGGGTTTATACATGTCCTTTTTGGATCCTCCTTCTCGCTTTGGTTGTTATCGCTCGATCTTAACTGCGATTTGCGAAAAAGCTAAACTCTTAATGAGTTATCTATTTGCAAATGAGTGTTTGAGAGTTCTCTTTCTAAACAAGTATGGTGTTTAGTTGGTTCTTTGGTGAGGACACTTGAAGTCTAAAAAGAATTCCTTAGTTCTGTAATTCCTTGAGGTCACCGGACAGACCAGCGCCTTCATCGGACAGTTCAGTGATTGTAATCTTTGAATCGAGTGACCTACAGATTCAGACAGTCACCAGACATTCCGTCGAGTTCATCGGACAGTCCAGTGATTGGAAGATGAAGCAGTTCCTTCTCTGGAATCGGCTCTCGATCGACACAGGACAGTCCAGCGTTTTGGAGTCACGGACAAAGTATGGGGACCAAACAGTCCAGTGACTATGTCGATTAGCGAAATCTGGGCCATCCATTTTCTTTGTGATCAAATCTGGCCGTTGATTTGTTTTAATCTAAACGCATGTAGGATCCTTCTCTTTCATTCGAGTCTCATGCGTTCCTCGTCGCCACCAGCCGATTGCCTCCTGCCTCCGTGCGCCTCTGCCGCCGCGCGCCACCCGCCTCTGGCCATTTACTCCGGCCGCCGCCACGCCTATGCCACTTCACCACTCCTAGGTGTGCTGCTGTTCCTCACCGTGCCCTGTCTCGCGCATGCCGCCCATGCTCACCCTAGCGTCGTCACCGCTCAGAGCTCGCGCCATCCATCTCGCCGTGCGTCGCTGCACCTCTTGCTGCTTCGTCGACGAGCCCCACTCCAGTGAGAGCCGACCATTGCTAGCTCCACCTTGCTGTGCGTTCCTAGCCATCACCCGTGCTTTTAACCAAAACTCTCGTGGAGTTTTCGTTTTGAGGTGATCGGTCATCTTTTCGGTGAGTTCTTCGACGATTTCTGGCTCTATTCCCCGGGGTATTGTGTTCTATCACTTCCTTTTCATCGAAAATGCCCCGCATGCCTTGTTTGTTAAGTAATTACGAAAATTTGTATAATTTGCTTAAAGGTCTCACCTTTTATTGCCAATTGACATGATTAGTTTACAAATTCTGGTACTTAGTGCCATATTGAGGTCATCTCTTGCATATTTTGATATGGCATTAAGTATCCTGTCGCTAGTGTCAGAATTTGGATGCATTGCTATTATATGAATTGTGGCATTAGTCTGTCGATATCACCGTTGTGCTTATTTGATTTATTTGATCGGTGATATGTCTTTGATTCCACCGCTAGGACTTCATTTCGGGTTGCTCAACTTTTGTGCATACAACCTATATTTTATTTCTATGTGGTGCAGTGTCATTTGGACAGTGGATCAGGATAGAGGTCAGAGACAGTTTAGAGGTTTTTGTGGCTGTATAGATCACTCTTGGACGGGTTAGGAGCCAAGCTCTTAATCCCATCTTGTGAGTCAGCTGAGCAGTTGTTCTTAAGTTGAGCTTGTAGATTCAGTTGACAGTATAGGCAGGCAGAGACGAGTTCTGAAGAGAAGGGCAAGGGCAAGAGCGTCGAGTAGGAGAAGAAGAAGAAGCAGCAGAGGACAGGTGACCTTGAGTGGGACCGTGCTTTAGCTGCTGCAGACATGGATGTACCTCCACATAGGAGGTCAGGAGCACTGAGGATAGGAGGATCTGAGTCCCGGGGGAGCTGAGGAGGTCGACCCGACAGAGAGTGGCGACCGCTCCTCTAGTTGCAGAGGTGCAGCCGTGGAGAGCTCTTGCCAGTAGGCAGTCGAGAATCGCAGAGAGAGAGGCAACCCAGCGGAGTTCACAACAGAGGACAATGAGGTGCCCTCATCAGAGGTCTGGAGTCTACAAGGTATGCACTGCCAGAGCCGAGAGAGCTCGCCGGGCCATGAGCAAGATTGCAGAGGTCCAGGTTGATCTTTTGAAGCTGAAGGGCCCGGGCATCAAGGCCAAGAGGAGAGTTGACTTCATAGTTTGGGTCCTCGCTGGCAGTTATGCAGATGCTAGTCAGTTTTGGACGGTTCTCCAGCAGAGGATATTTGAGGCCTATAGGAGACAGCTTGCCACTAAGGGCAAGAGCTCAATGTTTGCTGCACACCGCCATTGTTTTATAGACGCACGGAACAGAGGAGCTGGTGTTGACATGTAGGGACACATTGCTTATCTTTCAGAATTGTCAGACTTGGTCACCCAACAGTTGAGGTATAGTGAGGACGTGATGCTTGAGTTTTATGCCTCACTGTGGATCTCCCCTGACTACTCTTACTTCTAGTTCATGTATCGAGGGGAGCCACACAGATTCGAGAGGACTGATATCATTGCAGCTTTGGAGTTTAGATCTTCTGAGACTCAGATCCACACTCTGGCCCATCCAGATTTCTCACCACCTTTCAGACCTTTTGGAGGGATGGAGCCAAGTGATGAGAGGATGAGTGTTGCTTTCCCACCACCTCATGAGGAGCACTACTCGAGGCACCCTCTACGCTTGACACACGAGGCTTGTGTGTTGAGAGGGTTGCTATGGAGGTCGATAATGCCTCGAGCTGGTTACAAGGAACGGGTTATCATTTTGCATCACTGGCTACTTTGCTATTTGTTGAGGCACGAGGAATTTGACTTGATAGATCTTTTACTGGCTCAGATAAAGGATGTTATCTATGAGGGGATTGGAGGACGGCAGTTACCTTTTTACCCCTACATTTGCCTTATACTTAGGAGAGCTGGCGTGATGACTGAGGAGTATGCATTGTTGCTAAAGATTACCACCTCCTTCAATCCAACAGAGTCATCCGACTCCAAGGTTATTCGAGTGTCAGCTTCACAGAGCACCCCCAGAGGAGAGGAGACCACAGCCCCGGAGGAGGTTGAGACTGAGGCTCCGAAGGGAGCACAGCTGAGGGCTGGGAGCACTGAGGCTCTAGATAAGGCCGAGACTCCGACCTCTCGGGCCATAGTAGACCCTGCACTTGCTACCAGGTTAGACGCTACTCAGGCAGAGCAGGCCGAGCAGAGGAGATACCACGAGGAGCAGGATGAGCGGATACGCCGAAAGAGGGCCGAGTTCGAGGAGAGGATCCGACTCGAGCGCCTCTAGATTGAGGAGCGGCTTCAGATGGAGAGAGAGCTAGCAGAGGAGAGGAGACAGCAGGACAGGGAGTTCTACGAGAGGTCGTAGCGCTCTCAGTTGGAGATGGCAGCGGCTATTTCTTATATGTCTACCGACTTCAAAGCTATTGCATCATATCTCTAGGGGAGCGGTATGCCACCTCTTTTGACATTTTCGTCGACTACGCTACCGAGTCCTCTGTCTTCACAGCTCTAACATACTGCACCTCAGCCTCAGTATGTTGCAGTGCCAGCATTCACATCTGAGTTGCAAAGCTAGAGTCAGCAGCAGCAGTCCACATTTTCTACACTGCTCTCAGCCCTGCTTTCACCGTTTGTACCATTTGGGGCAGCCAGCACAACCAAGACTACTAGGGGAGTTAGTGTTCTTATCACTTCTCAATTCTTCCCAGTTTCCTCATACTCCATGTCGGTTCTATTTGCTTCAGCTGAGCCGAGAGTGTCAGTACCCACAATGGAGTCAGAGACAGCAATTGCTAGCTCTCCTCTTGCTCCGAGGGTTCTATCATTCAAGGCTACTACTGCTGAGTCTGTTTTGTCAAAGCCACCGCCAGAGGCTTCAGATATAGAGCCAGCAGCCACCACAGCCGAGCAGCCTAGTGTGACAGATGCAGCTATCTTGGTCGAGACCGGATACTCAGCAGAGGAGGCAGCTCAGGCCCTTGTCAGCACAGATCAGCCAGCTTCAATTGATGGCAAGGAGCCTTCCTCAACGTCTTCTTTAGGCTTGCGTGCATTTGATGATGTTGGGCAGCCGAGAGAGGATTAGTTAGCAGAGGATTAGTTAGCAGAGGATTAGTTAGCAGAGGAGTAGCTCTTCCTCAACGTCTTCCTCAACGTCACTGCACTTAGCTCTTCAGCCAAGCAGGATTAAGATCTTCTTAGGAGTTGGGTGAGAAACTTGAGGTGGCGCTTTGAGGGCTAGCTGTCTAGGGAGAGGCCGTGGATGGGTAGATAGGGCTCTGGATTCTTGTTCGACGAATTTCTTGGCTCTTTTGTGACATTTTGGTGAGCTTGTTTTCTATTCGACTATTTTAGCTCATTAGAATGCACTTGGTTTTGGACTAACCCTGTGGATTCATCAAGGTAAGGGGGAGAGCGACCCTTCTAACCCATGACAAAAGAGGGAAAGTCTTGCAAAATTTTTCTGAGGAGTCATCAAGGTAAGGGGGTAAGTGTTCTTTCGAGATGCCTGATATTCTCTATGTTCTTTCATCTTGTTTGAGCTGTTTATGAGTACTATAGTTGTCATCAATCACCGAAAAGAGTGAGATTGTTAACTTTATGACCTTTGAAGTCCCCTAAAACATATGAATTGATTTTCGTGATTGAGTGGACACCATAGGTAACGGTTGTGATTGTAGGTACCACCTCGCTAATTCTACATCAACATAGTGGGCTTCCTCGCAGGATGGCAAAGACGAACCTTAGAAGAGGAGTTTCCGGGCGTTTGAGGACCAAAGCTAAAGACTAGCTAGAGAGTCCATAGGAACACCGGTACTATTAAGGGGTTAAGGTCATTTGTCTCCTATCATACAAGTGTTAGAGGGTGTGAATGCTCCTTAGATCTTTAGAAAGCACTAAAGATGGCAGAGAAAGTGAAGACAAAAATCGAAGATCAGTTTCAGTGGAAGACGTAGTCATCGGATAGTCTAGTGAGGTCATCGGATAGGCCGGTGAGCCAGGACTTTAGAGTCCAGAGAGAGATGCTCTCTAGAGTTGATGTAGAGAAGACACCGGACATTTCGGTGTGATAGTCACCGGACAGTCTAGTGAGGTCGAAGCTGAAGTCCAGAGAAGATGTCTCTGGGGATCCAAAAGTGAAAGTCACCGAACAGTCCGGTGAAGGTATGCACCGAACAGTCCGATGTTCTATGGAATGGATTCCAGAGAGGGTGTTTCTCTGGCTGAGGAGGAAGAAGGATCATCGGACAGTCCGATGATTGCATAAAGCAGTCAGCTTTATGACATCTTGTTCCAACAGTTATTTTTGGGCTTGAAGCCTATTTAAAACTTGGACGGGGAGGTTTTCTAGTGTGCCTGCGGTCTGAGAAACTAGAGAAAACTTGTGAGAGGCCAAAGGACAGCACCAAGAGAGCACATTGCAAGATTGGAGATCTTTGGTGCTAAATGGAGAGTGATAGGGAGCATTCATACACTTCTAAAGCTTGTAGGGCTTGAGAGGAGTGATCTTTGCCTATTACTCTTAGTGTGGGCAGCCTAGACCAGCTAGGATTCGGTGATCGAGTTTTTGAGAAGAAAGACATCGCCAAGTTTGTACGCGGTTCTGTGTCCACCGCTTGAAATGGACACCAAGAGGGAGCGCCCGAGCCTTAGAGGCTTGTTCTAGCGCTTGGGTATTGTGTGCAACAGCCGGGCCGCTAATGATTTCACTTCGGGAGTGAAGTGTACCTTTGTTAGCATCGTTCCGGAAACGACGGGAGGAACCATGATTCTAACGGGAGTGGTTCAACGAGGATTAGGGGAAGGCGTCTACCTTCTGAGACCTCGAGAAAAATCACTGAGCACTCTTTATTTCACTCTCTTTACTTACGTTGAGTAGTGTGATAGGTTATTCTTTGATTCCTCTTGGTGGCTATCGTTCTAGTACTTGCTTGTTGTTATTCTCATTTCACTAGCATTGTTAGGGGTCTTGGCCTATTAGAATTGCTTAGGTTTGCTTCCATTGTGATCGAGTCTTATAGTTTAAGTTCATAGCAAAATTTGTGCTATAAGTCCACCGATTAAACCCCCTTCTTGGTGTCCTTGATCTTTACCAGAACGAACGGTTCTTAATCAATACAGATGGGGCAAATGCACACTGAACTCCTTTCTTTATGCCATCCTATACTTCCATGTCCAGTCACCATTTTATGCTTTCATATAATAACCTTATCCAAGGGTAACAAGACTCAAGCTCGCGAGTGAATGGCTATCCACTCAACTTGACCTATAACTCACGAGTGAAGATTTATCCACTCGAATTCTACCGTCAATTATGAGTAATAGCATAGCTATACATCGAGCTACCAGTACCAAAACCACTAAACCAAGGTAGTCCTATTAATGCAACTAGGGTTTCTATCAACTCCTAGCACCTAATGCATATTGCATACAAAAATTTTAGAGTGAGAAAAGTAAATAATTCAAAATAGGTAGTGCATTGGGGCTTGCCTGGCTTTGTTCAACGTTAGATTCTTCAGGAACAAATTTGTCGGCAGTCAAGATTCCCTGAAATTCCTGCTGAAGCTCCCCAACTTCCTTCTTAACTTTCTGAGATCCTATATGAAATGATATGCAGGAATGATGATGACGGACTTTTATAAGTAAAGCTTTTTTAATTGAATTTGTATGCAATAGTATAAATCTTCATGGTGAAATAAATAAATATAGTTATAAAAATTCTTTTAATATGGTTCTTGAAGACATAAAACTAATTTTAAAGTGCTCATAAAATCAAGGGGGTTATCAACAAATTTTAGAGAAGTTTACAGTATTTATTAAAATCGAATAGATTTATAATGAATTAAGTACTAATCAATGAGGATAAATCATTTGGAAATTACTTTTCTAAACCAGTAAAGAGTAACTAAATAAACATAAATATAAATTTTATAATATTTTTACATGCTGATAACAAATAATAATGCACTTCTTGATTATTAAGTTATCTTAAATAATTAAATTATGAAAATTAGTCAGCTTCAGAGTATTGTTCTAGTTGAGAGAATCCTATCAAAATTTATTTGACGAAAATCTGAGCTATAATGCAATTTATACAATTTTTGCAAAGTAATTACTGGACAGTAAATAATTCAAATCGCAAAGAATGGCAACGGATAGAGTTTTCAGCTAGTACTGTTGAGGACACATCAATGGCCACAGAGTTAGCCACAAAGGATACCGCGTAGCCACACGAGATCCAGGCCAAACTACCGCCGATCGGCAATGGCGCCCTCTGCTGGCATGCGGCGGCGGGCTCGCCGGAATCCGATTGCCAGTGGTTAAATGACCCCACTCTTGTGCCAACCTGCTCCACAGGACTCCACGAATTCATTGAGATGGTCTTTCGAGGCGAGGGTCCCACCGGAACAAGGCCGGCGGCGAGCGGTGGCGGTAGAACAAAGTTCGGCAAGGTTTAGATGGCAGATTTGTTGATGAAACTCCCTGCAGCTTGCGCCTAAAGATTCAGCGAGGCATGTTGACAACCGGCACGGGTGCTGTAGTCACTGGAAGTGGCTAGAAGCTGGGCGTCGATGGCGAGGTGTTCGTGTTTGACGACGGCGTCGCAAAACAGCTCGGGTTCCTGCACATCCTGTCACTAAAATACCCACTCGCTTGGTCTGGAAGATGCGCCAATGAACTGGTAACGCAGAGCTGAAAAGAATTGAGGAGAGCTCACCGTAGTTCGACGAATTTCAGCGGGTACGGCTGAGAGCTCCGGAAAACCAAAATTTCAAGAACTCCAAAATTCATCGATTACTTGCTTGGGAAAAACAAGGGAGTTTGAGTACTAACACTAGGAGACTCAAGAGGTCGGTGGCAGGTATCAGCTCTGGTGCTGCGGTGGCCGGAATGGCCGAGTTCGGCTAGTGGCGGCAATGGCGGGCGAGTTCGAGCGAAATAGAACGACGAAGAGAAGGAACTTGACCGGCTGTGGAAACAAAGCACGGTGAACTCAGCTGGCCTCCTGTTGAGATCATGTACCCCAGTACCTACGGGCCCGGAGTGAATATGAAGACTTGGCCATAGGTTATGGCTCACAGACCAATCTACAACCCATGAAGGACTTTACTACATCAAGCTGCGGAAGAGCGTCCCGGCCCCTAGGGGTCGGGGCCGCACGAACACGACAGTCCGACCACCGGAAGGTCGGGAACACATAATGACAAAGCCCAGCCAGCCAACAACTGGGAAGCCAACGTTCCTGCCCGAACCCAGGGGTCGGCCACCGCCTTAATGGTCAACTTCTGATGAGCATAGAGATTCTTGACAATGTACAGTAAGAGGTAAAGCAACCCTGCCAGAGGTAAAGCGTTTCAGAAGGAGGTAAAGCATCCGACGATCGGTAAAGCGTTCCGGGGGGCGGTAAAGGAAAACAAAAAAGTGTCCTTTGTCCTCTACGACTGGACAAAGGATGATCGAAAGACACCAATAGCCTGCTCCAGCGCCAGTGGGCGCCAGAGGATCTTCTTTAGCGACGACCGTGGCCCCACCCGTTGGAGAGCCGCATGGTTCCATAGGCGCCAAGTTTGTAACCCCGGTCCGACCCCTATATAAAGAGGTACCGAGGGCCTTAGACGATGAGTTCGAACAAGCCACAGTAAACACAATCACATACGCGTGCTAGGGTTCTTTCTCGTGCCAAGACTTTTGGCCATTGTACTCGCATTCCTAAGTTCATACGATCCATCCTCTCTTGGATGTAGGGTATTATGCCTCCGTGGCGGCTCGAACCAGGCTAAACCCTGAGTCTTTCATAGATTAGGCCACTTCGAATACAAATAGTGCACCCAATTCTCCTCTGATTATGTAAAATCTACTATGCCGGCGGTCAGAACACCGATAGTTGGTGCGCCAAGAAGGGGCTTTTCGTGGTGCGTTTTTCTTCGCTTTTTTTATGGCTTCGATTTTTGCTCCGGTGGGAGAGACTTCTATCTCTCACCTTTGTTTTGGGAGTTTTGTGGTTACCATTGCTCGTGATGGTTGATCATGGAGTGTCTCTGTCTTCATTGCCAGCCAGGCCTTCCGTTTTGGAAGCCTGGACATCGTCGCTGATCAAGGTGGAGAACTTTATCTTTAGGCCCTGCGTAAGTGGCACACGACCCCTCATCGTCAGGCTCACGCTGTGCTGGGTCACGACCCGGCACAGGAGTGCTTCATGCTGTAGGCTCCCAAGGCCACCGAGCATAGGACTCCTGGCAAGACTCCAGATGGCGATGCTTCGCCGCGTCATCGTACTTTTTCCATCATCGAGGAAGCCCTTCGGCGCAAAACCGCCGCCGGGGATGATGCTTCGAGCAAGGGTGCTGCCGCGATGAGCGTTGGTGCTCGAGCCCGGGCACGGTCCACCTACCAGCAGATCATGGATGGACACCCGTCTTCGACAGTCCGCTTGAGAACCTGGCGGCGACGGCGTACGTCCTCAACGAGTCCACCACCCCCGACAACCCCATGCTTAGGGAGACCTACAATAGTCTGCTCGTTGACGTCCACGGCGCACTTCAACAACCAGAACCATCACTCCGACCACAGCACTCCAAGGTCCGCAGCACCCAATGTCCGCACGCCGACCACCAAAGCCTAGCCCGTGAGAGTCACGGCGGTGGGATCGAGGTACGAGACCTTGTGCCGCCAGCGGGATCCATTCCCCGGCGCCTTGAGGAGCATTGCGCCGTCCGCCACACCATCGACATCAGGCGACAAGGCAGGAGCGAGCGCTATGCCTAGTTTAGGAAGGAACGAACTCCTGACCACCGCTATCAATGACACAGCTATGACCATCTCCAGAGCCCCAAACCTGATGAGGTCGGGCCTCGGGCGTTCGGGACCCAGATCTCGAGGGCTGCATCCACAGCTGGGCCGATCTCTGTCGCATGTTCATCGCAACTTCCAGAGGACCTACAAGCGTCCAGGGAACTCCTGAGATCTGAAAAACTGTAAGCAGAGGTCGGGCAAGTCACTTCGAGACTACATCTAGTGCTTTTTGTGCAAGCGGAACGACCTGCCCAACGTAAGCGACGCCGACGTCATCAACGCCTTCACCTGCGGTACGACCTCCAAGGCGCTCGTCCACAAGCTGGGGTGTAAAAACCCTCGGACAGCCCGCACCTTTCTCAACATCACCACCACTTTGACTGTCAACTTTGACCAGGATCGCAGCAAGGAAAAGGAGAAGTCCAAACCCAACCGCAAGACTGACAACTGCTTCGACCGACGCTTCAACCACTGGGACGATCGGTCCGGGGTCGGTTCAAGCAGCAAGAGACCCAAGAATAACCGGCAGCACGACGATGAGTTCGTGGGCATCACCGAGCGACAGCACCGACGCCAAGCAAGGAAGCCGGCCGACCAAAACAACCACTTGGAGAAGCTGCTCGACAAACCTTGCACCAACCACTCGACCGCCGTCAAGCACACCCTTCAAGACTGCCACTTCATGGAGCAGTTCTTCAAAGGTAACTTTCGACCCAACTCCCGTCAACCTCCATGTCTCGATCCTCCTGCGAAGGAAGTCGAGGGCGACGCCGACACCGCTTTCTCCGAGCCAAATGACTGCCTGATGATCTTTGGTGGGCCGGTGGCTTACCACCAGAAGCGGACCTGGTGAGAAGTCAACATCGCCGACCCCGCTGTCCTGACCTACCTTAAGTGGTCGGAGGCCCCGATCACTTCAACAAGTCCGACCACCTCGACTACATGCCCCAGCCGGGGCGCCTGCCTCTGGTGCTTGATCCGATTATCGGCACCACGCGCCTCTACAAGGTCTTCATGGACGGCAGCAGCACCCTCAACATTTTCTACATCGACACTTTCAAAGCCATGAAGCTCTCAGAGTTCGATCTCCGTCTGAGCCACGCTCCGTTCCACGGCGTCATCCCTGGGGGAAGTGCAGTGCCCTTGGGCCAGATCACCCTCTCGGTCACTTTTGACGACCGTGACAACTTCAGAACTGATAAGCTCTCCTTCGAGGTGGTGAACATCGTCAGCACCTACCACGCTTTCCTCTACTGACCCTGCTACACCAAGTTCATGGCCATCCCCAACAACGTCTACCTCAAGCTGAAGATGTCGAGCCCAAGGGCGTCATCAGTGTGGCGTATTGCTTCAAGAACACATTCACCTACGAACAGGGAAGCTTTAAGCTGGCCGTCGCCCTAGCAAGGTCTGTCCAACTTGAAGAGATCCGCAAGACCAAGGGGTCGGCTCCGACCCTCGACTCCAAGCCTGCGACTTTCGCATCCTTCAAATTGGCCGATGACTCCAAGGAGATCGTCCTCGAAAACTCTGACCCAACCAACAAGGCCAGGATCGGGGCAGTTCTCTCTGACAAATAGGAAAGAGCACTTGTCGATTTCCTCGTTCAGAATCGAGACATCTTCGCCTGGGCATCCTCTGATATGCTGAGTGATGTGTAGTGGTTCTCGATCTTCCGTCAGGTCATGATAACTCTCGATTTGGTGAAGATGCGACACACAATCAATCCGACCTCAAATCAACACGAATCGAACCACGCAACCGCAGCACCACTTCTCCTCAGGTTATCAACAGTGCGCATACGATTGACCTCATCAAGAAGGCTAATCTCTGCCTGCGAATCGAAGAACACAAGCAAGAATAAGGAAGAACGCAACTCACTTGCAAAATCTGGATTGAAACACGAAGTTGGATAACCAACAAGCCGTCAAACGGCGAAACTGTTTGGAAACAGGAGAGAACTAAATCAAAACCTATCTCTAATGACGACGGCTACTAAATTTATAGAGTTTAAGTTGACCTTAGGGGCAAACTCTAATACTAATGGGCCTAGAAAAGATACAAGGCCCAAAGGCCCAAAGATAGTGTCGCAACACCCGGCAAGTTTTTGGACGTCCTCTTGTTTTAATAATTTTATGCTGATTCCAGTTGAATTTGGAGATGATACCAGTGCCGTTGGAAAGGTTATCTTCTTATCTTTCCAACCATATCTAGAATGTCTAAAATGGAGCTCGTATGAGACCGGAGCATCCGTTTTAGTGCAGGCTGATCGAAGAGCCTGAGTCAGGCTCGAACCCGAGTTGTTTGGATCTCCTCCTGGGTCGAACGTGCGGTTCTGATCTTGAGCATCTCCAAGTCCTTCTTTATGATTTTCTTGACTCTCTTCAATATTCCTAATTATGATAAAGTAATTAGGTAGTTCTCAAAGGAAGGAAGACATATGTTTTGGAACGAGCTCACCACTAATCACAACTGTCGTGGGTGAGTTTCATCAATACTACTTTGAGGACTCTTGTGTGTATCTAAAAGAGTGATGTCCTCATCAACCTTCCTTTCTTGCTTTGGAGTCGTCCTCAACTCAAGTTCATTGTCTGGACTTTGACTCCAACATGCCCTGGAACCTGTATGAAAAGGTGAAGGCCACGGAGGTATTTGAACGCAATCACTTGGTGGCTCAAAGATCCTTATAATCTCATCACCGGGCATCCCGAAGGAGGTCGCCGAGCACTCTCTCAACGTAAGTCTCGAGTCTTGACTGGTGAAGCAACGACTCCAGCCATCGGAGAAGAGATCACTAAGCTATTAGATGCTAAGTTCATCTAAGAGGTCTACCACCCCAAGTGGCTAGCCAACCCTGTAATGGTCAAGAAGAAGAATGGAAAATAGAGGATCTGGATTGGGTACATGAGTTGCTCAAAGGATCTATTCCTTTGCTGCGCATAGATCAGGTGGTCGACTCCACCATCGGCTGTGAAACCTTTAGTTTTCTTGATGCGTACTCCGGGTACCATCAGATCTCTATGTGTAGCTCCGATCAGCCGGCCACGTCTTTCATCAAACTGCTCAGCTCGTTCTGCTATGTCACCATGCCGTTCAGGCTCAAGAATGCTGGCACCACGTATTAGCGTTGCATGTAGAAGTGCTTCCACGTCCAGCTGGGTCAGAACTTGGAGGTCTACGTTGACGACATCGTCATCAAGACTCAGCAGGCCAACGACCTCATTAAAGACCTAGAAGAAATGTTTGCCAACCTTCAAAGGTACAGCATCAAGCTCAACCCCAAGAAGTGCATCTTCGGCGTTCCCTCTGGCAAGCTCCTCGAGTTCATCATCTCCAAGCGCGGCATTGAAGCCAACCTCGAGAAGATCACCGCCATCCGCAACCTCGGACCCATCAACAATGTCAAAGGAGTCTAGAAGCTCACTGGGTGCCTGGTGGCGCTCAGCCATTTCATCTCCGGACTCGGCGAGAAGGCTATGCCAATTTATCATCTCCTGCGAAAATCCGACCGTTTCACCTAGACCGCCGAGGCCCAGTAGGCGTTCGAGCAACTCAAAACTCTGCTATCGACTCCGTCGGTGCTAATTTCACCTACCCTCGGTGAGCCATTGCTCCTCTACATTTTCGTAACCACAAAAGTCGTCAGCATCGTCCTCGTCATCGAGCCTTGAAGTCTAAAGTTCCGTCTACTTCATCAATGAGGTGCTGGCCGACGCAAAGACTCAGTACACCTAGGTCAAGAAGTTGCTCTACGCCATCCTCATCACCAGCCACAAGCTCTGCTACTACTTTGATAGCCATTCCATCTGGGTGGTGACAAGTTTTCTGCTCGGGGAGATCATCAACGGCAATGACATGGTCGGACGCATTGCACGTGGGCTACGAAGCTCATGGGACACGACATCACCTACATGCCACGACAAGCTGTCAAGTCCCAGACCCTCACCGACTTCATCGCCGAGTGGACCGAGGCACAAGAACCTCCAAGCCCCACCGACTCGAGCACCGGACGATGTTCTTCGATGGCTCCTACAGACTGAAAGGCTCGAGGGCTGGCGTCGTCCTCATTTCCCCTATGGGTGACAAGTTCCGTTACGTCTCGCAAATTCATTTCCTCTCCTCTAACAATGCCACTGACTATGAAGCTTTGCTCCATGGTCTCCAAATGGCCATCACTCTCGGCGTTCGACGGCTCTACGTTAAGGGCGACTCCGAACTCGTCGTTAACCAAGTTGTAAAGATATCAAGCTACCAAGACCCAAAGATAGAGGCCTATTGCCAGGATGTTCGCAAGCTCGAAGATAAGTTCGACGTGCTCGAGCTCCACCACGTTCTACGCCGCGCCAACGAAGCGGCCGATGCCCTGGCCTAGATGGCCTCAAGGCAAGATCTGGTCTCTGACGACATCTTCTTCGAAGTTCTCTCCAAACCAGCCATCAAGCTCAAGATGATGCCGCCGACCCTGAGGTCGAGGCGGCAGTCGGCGAGCAGACATCTACCCTGGATGCAAAAGTTATGGCCATGTTTCTGACTGGTCCGAAGACATTTTTGCTTTCCTACAAGACGACACTCTCCCGGCCGACACCAATGAGGCCAGGCGAGTCTCGCGTCGAGCCAAAGCGAAAGGTTTGCACCTCCTTGACAACATTCACTCGGGCATTTGCGGTCACCACGCCACCCTGAGGACCCTAGTAGGGAAAGTTTTTCGTCAGGGATTCTACAGGCCCATGGCGGTCTCTGACGTCGAGAAGCTCGTTCGCTCATGCAAGGGTTGCCAGTTCTATGCCCGACAGACACATTTGCTGACTCAAGACCTTTAGATGATCCCAATCACGTGGCCCTTCGCAGTCTGGGGGCTCGACATCCTCGGACCTTTCCGACGAGCACCCGAGAGCTTGACCCACCTTTTCATTGTCGTTGACAAATTCACCAAGTGGATCGAGGCCAAACAGGTGCCCAGCATCAGCTCCGACTGGGCTGTCGATTTCTTCCATGACATCATCTACCGATTCGAGGTCCCTGACTCCATCATCACCGACAACGGTACACAATTTACTTTGTGATTGTTTCAAGAATTCTACGAGGAGTATCACAACTGGCTCAACTTCACCTCTGTGACCCATTCGAGGACCAATGGTCAGGTTGAGCGCGCTAATGGGATAGTGCTCCATGGTTTGAAGCCTCGGAGCTACGACTCCGTCAGACAGGCGGCCCAGCGTTGGGTCAAGGAACTCCCATCCGTGTTGTGGGGTCTATGAACGACTCCCAACAGAACTACGGGGTTTAACCACTTTTTCATGACTTTTGGAGCAGAAACCGTGCTGCCGACTGATCTCGACTAGGACTCCCCAAGGGTCCGAGCCTGTGACGAGGAGAGGTCACCGACAAGGCGCGTGATGTCACTATTCTACGATTGGCAAAACCAGCAAAGCCTACGATGGCTATACGCTCGGCGTGTCAAGGGTCGGGCCTTCAACATCGGGGATCTTGTACTCAAAAAGGTCCAGATCAAGGCCGACCACCACAAGCTATCTCCCCCCCGGAGAAGGGCCAAATGTAATCAAGCGAGTCCTAAGACTAGGACCCTACAAGCTAGCGACTGAGGACGACAGGGAGCCAGCCCATGCCTAGAACATCGAGAATCTGCATCGATTCTATGCAAAATAAAATTAGCTAAGTTTTTTGTGCATCTTTCATCTTCCTTACTATTTTGGGCGGCGAAGCGCAGCCGACCCGGCCACCCTTCACTGCACGAGGGCTAGTCTCAGTGTCCCCACTTGGGGGTCGGAACGTTCGACCTCCTCGCTCTTCATTTTTAGGCCCCGTGCCTCAATTTCTCTCCCTAAGGCTCCGTGCCTTAGTCTTCTACGTTAAGGCTTCATGCCTCTTCTTGTTTCCTCGGGGCCCGACCCCCGGGCCCGCGTCGTGCCTCGCGGACGACCCTCGGATATGCTAAGTAATCGCAAGAGGTTTGGTTTAAGTTTTCCTCGCGGCTAACGATTGATGACCCAGAGTTAGTGACGCTCTACGGATGTATCGAGCCTGACATTCAACCCTACGAGCTATACCCGATCCAGTCGCTTGATCAACGCCCAACGAAACTTAAAAAATGTTAAGTGCAAGGCATTCAAAAACACAGAAAGGGGTCAGAAACTTGCTTATTTACATCACAACAAAGTGTTCATTACACGACTGGATACAAAAGAACTATGACTAACTCCTGCAGGTATCTAAGAACGCCGCTGCACATGGGGCAAATGCCTGAACCGCTCCCAGAGAAGCTCTGACCCGTTGAAGCCGGCGACAATCTCCCGCGCCGAGGGCTGCATCTCGGCCTCCAGCGCCCACACCTGCTCATCTGACAACCCAACAGCAAACCCTTCGATGATGCGGCCGAAGTCCGCGTTCGGATAGTGGGAGCGGGTCAGTGCCAGAGCCAACGAGGCCCCGTTCTCGAGCGCGGTCATCAGCAGCTCCTTGGAAAGCCGCCCGACCACCGCCTCGGCGGCGATGCACTCCGAGTTGATTGCATCCCGCTCCGTGAGGGCGCAGCGACATGTTTCCTCAGCCCGAGCAGCGACACTCTCAGCACTTTTGCGCGCTCCAACGGCGTGAGCTCGAAGGTCGTTGAGGTGCTGCACCTCTGAGTTGTGTTGAGCAGCCTGCTTCTGAAGCTCTGAACAAAGGATGACCCTGACCCTCAAAAGGTATGAGTTGACTTATGCGTGATCGTCTCTTTCGCGGGGGCAAGCTCGAAAGAAAGCCTTCTGTTCTCAGACCTCGTGTTCATGGCCTCGAGTCGGGCCTGGTTGGCATCCCCGAGTGCGATGTGGCTCTACTCCCTAGCGGTGTTGAGCTGGTGGTGGAGTCGGAGCGCGGCGCCACTCACCTGCTCCAACTCCTTCTAGAGAGCGTTGACCTCGGTCTGCAAGGCGAAGCCGCGAAGTGGCTGACCCACCGCCCTGGAGAGATTTTTCTACAAAACGGCACAACTCAACAGCGCAACAAACAGGTTTGACTTAAAAACCTAAAGTATTCAGAAAACATACCCGACACTCCAGTAGGTACAGGTCGTCGAAAAGCTCTCGGCACTCAGTCATATCGCTGAGCAGCTTGTGGAGACCGGAGCCTACCACATAGGTGAGGCGGCGGACTCCGGCCATTCGGTCGTCGTAGACCTCGACAGCCCCTGCCACGGCCTCGGGTGTCAGACCGCCCCCTTCCTCAGACCCTTGGGCGCCCAAGGTCGAGGGGTCGGATGCCGTCGCAGCAGGCGATAGCGCCACTGGCACCATCACCATCTCGGCCCCGCTCTCCTCCAGGGCCTTCTCTGCGACCTCGGCTGCACCAGGCAGGACCGTTTCCGTCGACGGCCTCCTGACAGCCTCCGAAGCCGGCTCCTGCGAGCTCACGACCAGGTCGCCGGGGGAACCACCGGTCGCTTCCCGACGGCCTTCGCGCTTAATTCCCTCACGCCCTCGGAGGCGGCGGGTAGGGTCGGGCCGGCCGACTCTTCGTGGATATGGGACGAGGGCATCTCCTGGAGCCCCTCAGTGTGAGCAGTCAGGGACGGCACAAGCTCGCCCTTGACGTCCATCATCTCGTTCCCCCCCCCCCAGGCGTCGGGAGCTGAATGGGAAGCCTCCCTCTCTTCTTCAGCCGCCGTCTCCTCCTGGACTTCGTCGATAACAGACGGGGGAGGAGGCAGCAGAATCACCTGACCAGCCAGCAGAGTGGCGCCCGGCAAACCTTGAATCAATGCCGGCGGCGGTGGCGGCACCGCACGCGTCACGGCCTCGGCGCCAGCTTGGGCTTCCTCATCATTGGCCCTGGATGTCAGCGTGGGGACAATCGCAACGATCCGCAAGGCAGCAAACGACGACGGAGGGCCTGCAAAATCTCAAAACAGGTCAGGCACAGACTAAGCCAAATAATATTAACGACTAAGTTAAGGTGCAAGAACTTACGCCTTCGACTGGCTGACTCGAAATCCCAAAAACGTGCCACAAACTGAGGACCTATCACACCCCATTTCTGGAATGCTTTGTACAATACGTATCATTCAGTAGATTAGTAGATGATACGCATAATACACGACAGAATGTATATCATAAGCATACTTCGAATTACAATAGAATATCTGAGATACAACTTTTAGCAAGTGCACGGTGAGGATTTCTCATCCAAGACCAGCAGGCCTGCTTAAGACAAAACAAACAGCGGAAAACCAAGGCTCCAATCCATAAGCAGACTTGGGGAGTAGAACGAAATCAGCACGTCATCGCCTTTTAGGCAATCCTCTCTGTCTAAACAAAACCACAAAAGCAAACGGATGAGTACATAAAGTACTCAGCAAGCCCTAACACATAGCATGGTTATACAGAAATAGATGCACATTCGGTTGTAGCAAGGAAAGGCTTTAGAGCTCATTTTGCAGAAATCCGGTTTTTATGCGGGTTCACTACAGAAGGTTTAAATCGGAGAGTATCAAATACTTGTCCTGTCATATTTTAGTTGGTGGACCTGTGGAGGAACTAAATCCACTCCATCAGTTCCCAAGTTTTAAATCGGGCACAGGCACGTTCTCGCACTATCTCGTGGCACCCAGCCATCTCATGTCCAAAATACGGGTAGCTACACCTACTCATACTCCAAGGAGATATACAAAGACTAATCATTATGTACCCAAATATTAACGTGTCAATACCGTGACAACGGCCGTTTTGAAAGGATTTTTACACTCTGCAGAGGTTGTACACTATCCCCATAGGCTATGCTCCTCCTGATCAACAGTGTTGCATAACGTTTACTTAAACATCCACTTAGGTTTCACAGATTCCACCCAAGATGCATCCAGGGGCTATCAGTCGGGGTTCACATAGCTCCCAATAACGTGACGGTGTACATTCCCGGAGCCGAACTGCGGGGATGCCCATCCACCTCTTCTCCTGGTCCCTTTATATACCGGGTCACATAGATAAACCAGGGGCTAATGTGTGGGCATATGGTCCCATGACGTGGGCAATTACTTGTCGAAAGCCGGACCGCAAGTATCTCGTGTCTTCTCCTGGCCTTCTGTGTCCTACTGACCTCCCAATGGCTCGATGTGGATAACCTAAGCGGGAGAGGTAAGTCCTGCCTAAGACAGGTTCTGTGGTTGCACGTAATCACTAAGTCGAGCGCTAATGAACCGGTCCTTACATGGTAGGGGCAGCGGCTCGTCCACGGTAGGTGGACCAAGACCGAAGCTTAAACACCTAGCACCATCACCTTCTGTGAGCCCTGCCCCATGACCAGAATCACCCAGTTTCACCTAGCACATGTTGCACTAAGCCCATCCCATTTTATTTTACTCACACCACCAAACTCGTTTTAATACAGTTTGCAAATAATTGTTGTATGATGTGGCAATGCTTGGCATTGCAAGAGGGGTCCTATACATTCTAATATCAAGGCTTCCTTTTGTTAAAAGTATTTAACGATGAAAATTCTATGGTTAACAAGGTGGCGTTATCAATGGGTAAACATGGTTCTTGATATTAATACCTAACAACTGATATTACTATCAAGAGATTAATCAATCAACTAGGATTATAACTACCACAACATTTTGAAATCAAAATAACATGTAAGCAGTATAATCAGGACTTATAGGAGCATAAGCAAAAATACAGGAGCAGCATGGTCGAGGTGGTTAGAGCTTGCCTGAAATCTCCTAATCTTCTGAGCTGAGTCTTCACGCTCTTCTATGCTCCTCATCTTCAGTTCTGCAGCTTGGCGTCCAGTTCTTCTATTCACGCACAACCCTTCTGGCTCCTCTTGATTCTTCAGTCTTCCTTGCACTCAATGTCATCTACGCACTGAAAACTACCTAATAAAACTACTGCAAAACTCGAGAAGAAATGATAAAAAGGTGAATACAAATCGCGAGAGAACCAAATAAAATCCGGAAGGAGACAAATCAGGCACGCTGCAGCACTAAGTGTGGTTTAAGCACTAAGTGCGATGACACAGACTATTCGTATAGAGAAAAAGGTTTTCATGAACAAGCAAAATGTCAATGTAAAAATATCAAGTGTCATTTAACTCTCAAGGACTGGATTGCACATTCTTCCTTTTGACAGTGATGCACTTCGAGTGCAAAACACAATTTCGTGGAATTAGTTTGGCATATCGTCTGTGCATGTGTATTGCTTCAATGTTGATCGATGTACTATAGATGTAAAAAAACATTATTTTATAATGTTATTGATGTATTGTATATATCTCTTGTTTCACCGTATAAATTGATAGAAATGTCTGTTAAAGATTCCATCAAATTAATACGCCACCAAGAGTTCTAAAGTGCGGCAACTGCCGCGCTACTTTTCTAGTAAACACTAACATACGATGCTAATTAGTAATTAATCACTGGCATATAATAGTAAATAGTATTGCACATAAAACTACGCATGAAATGACATGTCATATACTAAGACACATTTCTAGTGCATGTTACAGAAAAGCGTATATATTCACGCTAGTGTAATAACACGCTTGGCACTGGATAATACACACATACACATGACTTACTATCGCAATTAGGTAACGTAACTTAAATGAACTAGGTAGTTAATCACTACTCAATAGTAAATATCGATAAGACGAGACAGAGCATAAAATGACACGTCACCCACTTGGATAGTGCATACACTCACAGGATTTAATAAAAGGTGGATTTTTCCTGAGATCTGAAAAGCCGTATCATGGTTGTTAATAAGGATATATACCAATAACTACACAGAAATCAATCCTGATACCTAAACTAACACCTATAGACATTGTCTAAAATAAACTTAGAAACTAATTAATCACTAATCCTTAGTAACTATTGCTACGTAGTGATTATGCATAGAATGACACATCAAACTTTTAGTATTATATTAGACAAACCATAATACAAGCTCATACTCGTAAGAAGGCTATTTACCCTACATAGTCATACGTAACTACCCATGTGACAACATAAGCAATAGAATAAAGTAGCTAAATAAATGTTCATTCAAATGATTAACCCGTAGAGAATAATACTAAACTACACATAGGAAAGTGGGCATTGCATTTATAGTCACCGCATCATGCATGATTTGTCCTTAGATTTCCTCGCAAAATTTATCTGGCTCCTATTCGAAGTTAATCGGATCTTGTGGATTCTTCTCGAGTTTTTATTTCTTTTACAGTAGCAGACAATATTGAGTTCGAGGAAGAGCCAGATTTGAAGAGGAGCCAGAAGGACTGACACGTAAGGAGAATCTTGTAGATCTCGACATCAAGCCCTAAAGATTAAGGATTTGCAGGTAAGCTCTAACCACCTTGACCATATTAATCCTATGATTTGTTTCGCTCCTATATGGCCTGAATGCTTGCATGTGTTTTGTGTGAAATTAAACGTTGTGTAGTATTGATCCTGCTTGTAGGTATTTATATTAATGTCAGTTACTTGCTCTCATTAATATTAAATGCCACCTTGTTGATGACACCCCCTTGTTACCAATAGAAAATCCATCATTAAATACTTTTAATGACCGGAAAGTTGCCTTAATAATAGATTGCTCAGGACTCTATTGTGATGCCACGCATCACCATACCATACACCAGTATTTTATAAAATGTGTAAATGTGTGCTTGGTGATGTGAGTAAAATAAAACGAATGGGTGATAGAGCAACATGTGTTAAGTGGAGGTGGGTGATTTTTGGTTTTGAGGGCGAGGCTTCTATGTGGTGTTTTGGTGCTATGTGATAAGCTTCGGTCTGGTCCACCTGCTGTGGACAAGCGCTCGCCCTGACCGCATATGGACCGGTTCATCGGACCTCAATATAAAGATTTCATGCAACCACAAAATCTGTCATGGGAGGGACTTACCCTAACTTATTGGCATCTATCGTATGCTACACTAGGCGGCCAATAGGGCATCGAAACCAAGGGTGGACACTCGGGGAGGAATGTACCCGAAAGAGTCCGACTCCGAGGAAAAAGAAGTACCTCAGCTCAGTGTATCTGAGTCAGCAGAGGAAAATGAAGTACCCGAAAACTCAAAGAAAGCTATGTGAAGCACTTGTGTTTCATCCCTTGGTGATTTTTCCGAGGTGGGCATACGGAGATGAATGGATAAAGTGGGACTAGCGTTACATTACTCTCCTGTAAAGAATGCGTAGCCTGTGGGTACAGTGTACAACCTCTGCACAGTGTAAAATCTTTTTGGAAAGTCCGTTGTCACTGGTTATGACACACTATTGTCTAGGCTTACAATGATTAGTCTCATATACTTCCTTGATGGTATGAGTGGGTGTAGTTGTCCGTGTTTTGGAATGTGTCTGGATCAGGTATTGGAGGCCCTTTCAGTTAAAACTTGGAACTGGCGGGAAAGGTTTATTCTCCCCTTGGTCCACCTACTAAAATATGATAAACAATATTTTGATATCCTGGTTTATCAACCTTCTCTAGTGAACCTTGTTGAAAATAGATTTTTGCAAAGGAACCCCTGTGCATTATTTTTGCTACAGCCAGACATGCATCTATTAGTATACCCCTGCGTAGTGTTAGGGTTTGCTGAGTGCTTTATGTACTCACCCATTTGCATTTGTGGTTTTAGTCAGAGGAAGATCCGTAGAAGACAATGACGTGCTGGGTTTTGGCCCTGCTTCCCAAGTTGCTTGTGAAGTTGAGTCTTGTTTCCATTGTCTGCTTCACCTCTAGCTGGCTAAACCATTGTGGATGCTTTAATCCACCCCATGTTGCCACTAAAGTTCGAGTATCAGGTATAATATCTTAACTGAAGTATGGTTTTTTGTATACATTCTGTTGTGATAGTGCATATCAGCTAATGATCCAAGGATGGATACGTGATACACGGTGTATTCGAGAAATGAGGTACGACAGAGTGATATCAGAGCAATACTTGGCCGTAGGATGAAACCCTTAGAAATTTCCGCGCATGAAATCGAATAATTTGAAAATAGAAACTATTTACAAAAGATCCTTACTTTTCTCATCCCCTAGCTCTCTGGAAAACTTGCTTACGCAACCCTTCAACTCAATGTCAGACTACTGAAGAGATGTTGCAGCGAGGAGACCACCAAAGGATGGATGAGCATGTCAATGCAGTGAAAGAAACCCAGTTCAAAGATCCCAAGAAGATGAATCAGCGTCAGTCTGAGGAACACGTGAATGCCACATAGGAAGCACCAGATGCTGACATCACCAATTTCGTTGAAAGGATCAATGACCTTGAGATATTGATGAAGCAAGTTATTGAAGAAAGTTGCAGTGCTCTGAGGTCCCTGCACCAAGATCTTCTTCGCAAGAACTGTCAAGGCAAGAAGAGGAAATATAGCCTTGGAAAGGGTAAAGAACCAGAGTATCTGTTGGCCTTACCGCTTAAGGTGATGAAATCAGCATCTCAGCCGCCCAATAAAGTACTTCAAGAAGACCAGCATTGTCATCTGTGCAAGAAATGTAAACAACCGTCGGCTAACACCTCCCGGGCAACCTCAAGCAAGTCTACAGCCAAGATAAGATGCTGCTACTATTGCCAATATGAAGGACATCTTGTTGCAGCTTGCCTGTACCTCAAGGAAGAACGTCTCCGCCGCCATAGCCATGGAAGTCCCAAGAAGGACGGCCCAAGGAAAGATTGAGCCATGGCAACTACCGCCAATAAAAGTAACTTATGGATGGAACCAGGAAAGAGGAACACTAGATTGTTGAACAAGAGAAGCAGCACCAACCTAAGATGGCGATTGAGTTTCCCCAAGGGAAGCGAGCTTATAATCTTGCTTCGTAACCAGCATAATGCAACTCCTAGATGAAGTGATATTAGCTGCAAGGGCATTTTAGGTAATATTTAGTAGTAATGGAAATAAGATGTAACCGGAAATGTTGGAAAACTCTTTTAAGTGGGGTAGCATTGTAATGGAGTTGTAAGTTTATCTATCATGAACTAATGAAGAATATCTTTGGTTAATATGAAACGCCTTGTGCCAAAGACCTGAACCAGCGCCAAGTATAAGAATAACAAATCCAGTGATCAGTGGAGCACAAAGGACGCAAGGTGATCAGGCTCACATTAGAACTGCAAATGTTGACCCAGTCAGAATGCTTTGCCAACTCCACAAAACCGATTAGTCAACATCAAGCGGGCTAAAGAAACGATAGTCGCCAGTATCCTAAAACCCTGACCTACGCTCCTAAAATGCTTACACATAATAACCACAGCTAATAAATCTCATTGCTTGTGTGAATTTGTCAGCTTCTCTCGAATCTTTGTTTGAGTTCTAGTGTGCTCTTAATCTAACCAAAGATCATTAATAAAGAAAACAGAAGTCAGTAATAGCGCAGCCTAGACTTTGACCATAACTCTTAGCTAACCTCGGTTATAAAAATCTATGTCACCACGGAAGTCTACACAAATCCTTGAGCATCATGAGCAAGAGACAATCACAGCTGTAGAGAACCAGCATGAAGGACACGCAACCCAAGGAAGAACTGATCAAGAAGAAAGAAGACGAGATGCCATAGATAATGCTGAACATCAAATAAATCAACCTTGAAGGAACCGTTCAAGAAACCGGTACAGCTAACAACCAAAGTGGTCATGAGGTATCACATTAACCACCGCAATTTGGCATCTTAGTAGATGCAATGGTAACACAAATTCAACTCATACGAGGAATGATGCAAGAGCTACAGAGTCTCCATGGCAACGAACCACCACAGTCCAAGATGATGAATTTTATAAAGCTTAAACCCCCAGTATATGACAGCACTGAAGATGATCCCTTGTCCGCAGACTACTGGCTTAGAGAAATCACTAAGAAACTCAACGTAGTTACTGCCAAGAATTAAGAGAAGGTAAAGCTAGCCACCCATCAGCTTGTTGGAACTGCTGGAGAATGGTGGGATAACATCTGTGAAGCAGCCGCAGGTCCAGAAAGTATCACGTGGGATGAATTCTTGGATGCTTTTTGATGCTATCACATTCCAACAGGAGTCATCAAACTGAAGGCCAATGAATTCCATGATCTTAAACAAGGCAATATGACAGTAAATTAGTACACCAGAAAGTTTATGCAGTTGGCACGGTACGCACCAGAAGAAGTGAACACAGATGAAAAGAAGCAAGAACGCTACCGAGAAGGACTGAATGGCAGGTTGAATGAGCAATTGGTTACTCACGTGTATCCGGATTTTAACACACTCATGAATAAAACCATATTGCTAGAAGCTTCACTTGCTGAGCTAGCTGATGAAGAAAACCATTTCAAGAGGAGAAATTCGAAGAACCAGAAATGACTAAGAAGCCCGAGTTCAATCAATCTCACAAACTGAGGCACCGGAAAATCATGAAATGTAATGCCTTCAAGGCCAGTCAGCAAAAATCTTCTGTAAAGCATCTCGACTCGAATACTGCCTCGCAATAGAAGGCCAGTGGCAACCTTATTTCAAGATCCAACAGTCAAAAAGTGTGTTATCGCTGCAAGAGTCCCAGTCATTTGGTGACCAGATGCTCGTTTAAAAGATGGATGTTCACAAAAAGCATCCAAAGTAGAAAGAGGGAGACCAATAGCAGATGTTGTGAATGCTCCACCTCAAGCTTCTGTGCAGCAAGGTCAGCTCTCACTGAATGGATGAGATAGCATGAATTATCCCAAAACTACCAGAAGGGCATCAGATGTTAGATTTGCTGTGTACCCCGTTGGAGCTATCCCATTATGATATGAATTAATACTTTGTTAAGTACTTCAAATACTGATACTGTAACCATGGTTGTTAAGATGTCTTTATGCAGCTCACATATTCTCAGTAACTGTACCTAAAAGCCTTTTAAGAGGGGTAGGATCTCTCATTAACACACCTAGTAGCTATACGTTAGCTGGTCTGATCGAGACCCATACAATGTCGAGATACCACCTCCAAGCCCCAACCGCAAGGAATGACTGTATGAGCTACGGAAGCCGCAAGAGGAAGAATGACGAGGATTTAAGTACTGAGAACCTTGGTAAGCTTACCTTTGAGGATAATTTTGAAGAGCAAGATATTCAAAAAGGCATAATAACAACGACAATAACAAAAATCCTTATAACCGCCCTTAATTAGGTCATGCGAATCTCGAGGATGAGATTCCTTTTAAGTAGGGTAGATTTGTAATATCCCCAAAATTCAACCTAGAAATAAAAATTGAAATTTAAAATTTTCTGCCAACAAATGCTAAAAAACCTTTCTTTTCTCTCCTCTTTTATTCAAAAGATAAAATCTCACGTAAATTAAAAACCCTCTAAATTTGAAATTTTCAAAGTATTAAAACAAGCACTTTATTTTGTTTGCTTTGATTTCTTTGGACTGAGATTCAATTAATTAGGCACTAATAGTTAGAATATAACTACTTATTAGAAAACTAACTAATCTATATTCTCTACATATTCATTTATTTAATATAAACTAAATAAAAATATCTAAAATAAAGTTAGTAAATAAACACTAACATATGATGCTAATTAGTAATTAATCATTGGCATATAATAGTAAATAGTATTGCACATAAAATTACGCATGAAATGACATGTCATATGCTAAGACACATTTCTAGTGCTTGTTACAGATAAGCGTATATATTCACGCTAGTGTAATAACATGCTTGCCACTAGATAATACATGCACACACATGACTTACTATTGCAATTAGGTAACGTAACGTAAATGAACAAGGTAGTTAATCACTACTCAATAGTAAAATATCGATAAGACGAGACAGAGCATAAAATGACACGTCACCCACTTGGATAGTACATACACTCACAGGATTTAATAAAGTAGCCATATAGACATTGTCTAAAATAAACTTAAAAACTAATTAATCACTAATCCTTAGTAACTGTTGCTACATAGCGATTATGCATAGAATGACACATCAAACTTTTAGTATTATACTAGACAAACCATAATACAAGCTCATACTCGTATGAAGGCTCTAGTATAGTATTTACCCCACACAGTCATACTTAACTACCAATGTGACAACATAAGCAATAGAATAGAGTAGCTAAGTAAATGTTCATTGAAATGATTAACCCATAGAGAGTAATACTGAACTACACATAGGATAGTGGGCATTGCATTTATATAGTCACCGCATCATGCATGATTTGTTCTTAGATTTCCAAGCAAAGTTTATCTAGCTCCTATTCGAAGATAATCGTATCTTATCGATTTTTCTCTAGTTTTTATTTCTTTTACAGTAGCTTTATTAGGTGTATTCTACCTTGTAGACAATATTGAGTTCGAGGAAGAGCCGGATTCCAAGAGGAGCCAGAAGGACTGACACGCAAGGAGAAGCCTGAAGATCCCGACATCAAGCCCTAAAGATTAAGGATTTGCAGGCAAGCTCTAACCACCTTGACCATATTAATCCTATGATTTGTTTCGCACCTATATGGCCCGAATGCTTGCATGTGTTTTCTGTGAAATTAAACATTGTGTAGTATTGATCCTGCTTGTAGGTATTTATATTAATGTCAGTTACTTGCTCTCATTAATATTAAATACAACCTTGTTGATGACACCCCTTGTTACCAATAGAAACTCTGTCATTAAATACATTTAATGACCAGAAAGTTGCCTTGATAATAGATTGCTCAGGACTCTATTGTGATGCCACGCATCACCACACCATACACCAGTATTTTATAAAATGTGTAAATGTGTGCTTGGTGATGTGAGTAAAATAAAACGGATGGGTGATAGAGCAGCATGTGTTAAGTGGAGGTGGGTGATTTTTGGTTTGAGGGCGAGGCTTCTATGTGGTGTTTTGGTGCTGTGTGATAAGCTTCGGTCTGGTCCATCTGCCGTGGACAAGTGCTCGCCTTGACCGCATAAGGACCGATTCATCGGATCTAACATAGTGATTTCATGCAACAACAGAACCTGTCATCGGTGGGACTTACCCTAACTTCTCGGCATGTATCGTATGCTACACTAGGCGGCCAGTAGGGCATCGGGCACCACGGGTGGACACTCGGGGAGGAATGTACCCAAGAGAGTCCGACTCCGAGGAAAAAGAAGTACCCCGCTCAGCGTATCTGAGTCTACAGAGGAAAATAAAGTACTTGAGAACTCAAGGAAAGCTATGTGAAGTACTTGTGTTTCATCCCTTGGTGATTTTTTCGAGGTGGGCATACCGGGATGGGCGGGTAAGGTGGGACTAGCATTACATTACTCTCCTGCAAAGAGTGCGTAGCCTGTGGGTACCGTGTATAACCTCTGGAGAGCGTAAAATCTTTTCGGGAAGTCTGTTGTCACCGGTTATGACGCACTATTGCCTGGGCTCACAATGATTAGTCTCATATATTTCTTTGATGGTGTGAGTGGGTGTAGTTGTCCGTGTTTTGGAATGTGTCTGAATTGGATGTTGGAGGCCCTTCTAGTTAAAACTTGGGAACTGGTGGTAAAAATTTATTCTCCCCCAGGTCCACCTACTAAAATATGACAAACAATGTTTTGATATCAGTATTTATCAACCTTCTCTAGTGAACCCTATTGAAAATAGATTTTTGCAAAGGAACCCCTATGCATTATTCTTGCTACAGCCAGACATGCATCTATCAGTATACCCCTGCATAGTGTTAGGGCTTGCTGAGTACTTTGTGTACTCACCCATTTGCATCTGTGGTTTTAATCAGAGGAAGATTCATAGAAGATGACAACGTGCTGAGTTTTGGTCCTGCTTCGCATGTTGCTTGTGAAGTTGGGTCTTGTTTCCGCTGTATGCTTCGCCTCTAGCTGACTAAACTATTGTGGATGCTTTAATCCACCTCGTGTTGCTGCTAAAGGTCGAGTATCAGGTATAATATCTTAACCGAAGTATGCTTTTTGATATACATTCTGTTGTGATAGTGCGTACCAGCTAATAATCTAGGGACTGATATGTGATACACAGTGTATTCCAAAAATGGGGTACGACACTTTCAGGCCTATCAGATTGGTCACGCAGTAGCTCAAGTATAGTGAGGACGTTGTACTGGAGTTTTACGCCTCACTGTGGATCTCCTTTGACCGCTCTTACTTCTGGTTTATGTATAGAGGGGAGCCACATAGATTTGAGAGGATCGATTTCTTGTCTGCTCTAGAATTCATTTCTTCAAAGACTCAGATCTGCGCATTGGCCCATCCGGACTTCTCACCAACATTCATACCCTTCGGATCGATGGAGCCCAATGACAACAGGATGAGTTTTGCTTTCTCATCACCTCATGGGGAGCATTACTTGGGGCACCCTCTACGATTGACATACGAGGCACCTATCTTGAGAGGGTTGCTAGGAAGGTCGATAGCGCCTCGAGCTGACTACAGAGAGCTGGTCAACATATTGCATTAGTGGCTGCTTTGCTATTTGCTGAGACATGATGAGTTCGACTTGACAGATCTTTTGCTTGCTCAGATGATGTCATCTATGAGGGGATAGGAGCACGTCAGTTGCTTTTTGTTTGCTATATCTGTCTGTTGCTGAGGAGAGCGAGTGTTATGACTGAGGAGGGGTACACAGCATTGCCAGAGATTACCACCTATTTCAGTCTAGTTGTGCCATCTGACTCTAGGGTACTTAGAGTGTCAGCTTCCTAGAGCACCCCTAGAGAAGAGGAGACCACAGCCCCTGAGGAGATTGAGACTGAGGCTTCGGAGAGAGCACAGCTTGGGGCTTGGAACACGAGGCTCTAGGTCAGGCCAAGACTCTGACCTCTCATGCTACATTTGACCCTGCACTTGCTGCTAAATTGGGTGCTATTCAGGCAGAGCATGCTGAGCAGAGGAGATTCATGCATGAGCAGGATTAGCTGATATGCCGAGAGAGGGTCGAGTTCAAGGATAGAATCCTTCTCGAGCGCCTCCAGATTGAGCAGAGGCTACGGATGGAGAGAGAGCTCGCTGAGGAGAGGAGAAGGATAGAGAGTTCTTTGAGAGGTCGCAGTGCACTTAGTTGGAGATGACAGTGGCCATATCTTACATGTCTGCCGGATTCGAAGCTATCGCATTGTATCTCTAGGAGATCTGTATGCCAGCATTGCCTACGTTTTCGACGACCACGCTACCGTGTCCTTTGCCTTCACAGCTCTAGCCTACAGCACCTCAGTCTCAGTATTCTTTAGTGCCAGCATTCTGTTCTGAGCTTCAAATCAGTAGCAGCAGTAGCCCATATTTACTACACTGCTCTCAGCTTCGCTTTCACAGTTCATACCTTTTGGGGTAGACAGCACTACAATGACTATTGGTGGAGTAAGTGTTTCTGTTACCTCATCTCAGTTCTCCTCAGTTTTCTCATACTCCACGTCGGTCCTTTTTGCTTCAGCAGAGCCCAGAGTGTCTATACTAGCATTGGAGTCAGAGACAGCAGTTGTTAGTTCTTCGCTTGCTCTGAGAGTGTTTTTCTTTGAGACTACCACTTCTGAGTCTGTTTTGACAGAGCCATCGCCTAAGGTTTCATAGGCAGAGGCCGTAGCCACCACAACCGAGCAGCCTAGTGTGTCAGATGCAGCTATCTAGGCCGAATAGTCAACAGAGGAGGCAACTCAGACCCTAGTCAGTTTTGATCAGCTAGCTACTCTTGATGGCAAGGAGCCTTTCTCGACGTCTTCCTTTGGCTTGAGTGCGTTTGATGATGTTGAGCAACAAGGAGGAGATGAGTCAGCAGCAGCAGCGCAGCCAGCAGCAGAGGAGTAGCCACCGATCGTCACTGCACCCTGTTCTTCAGCTGTGCATAATTAGACATCTTGTAGGAGTCTGGGTATGAGCCGGGTGGTGTATCGTTTTTGAGGGATTGCTATCGAGGGGGGAGGCCGTGGATGGGTAGTTAGGGCTCTAGATCTTTTTTTGCGGATTTCATTGGCTCTTTGTGACATTTTGATGAGCTTGTGTTTTATTCAATCTTTTAGCTCATTTGAATGCACTTGGTTTCTGGACTAACCCCGTGGATTCAGTGTGTATGGCTCCCTGTGTTGTGATTGTTTTGCATGTTTCTTTGTGCATCGTGCTCTCAATCTCTACCTATTGTGCACTAACTTTTGTCTATCCATCATTCTCCCTCTCTATATGCTTCCTTGATGCCATCTTTTTGGATGATTAGATGACAAAGGGGAGAGAGAGCTACCAAATAGGAGGAGAATAGGAGGAGAGCGACGCTTCATACCCATAAGAAAGGAGGGGAACTCTTGCAAAAATTTTCTAAGTCATCAAGGTAAGGGGTAAGTGTTTTTTTGAGATGCGTTTTATTCTCTATCTTCTTTCATCTTATTTGAGCCTGTTTGTGAGTACTATGGTTGTCATCAATCACAAAAAATAGAGAGATTGTTAGCTTCATGACCTTTGAAGTCCCCTAAAAGGTATGAATCGATTTTGGTGATTGAATGAACACCATAGGTAACGGTTGTGATTGTAGGTTCTATCCTGCTAATTCTACATCAACATGATGGGCTTTCTCGGTGGATGACAAGGACAATCCCTAGAAGAAGAGTTTTCGAACGTCGGACGACCAAGGCTAAGGACTAGCTTGAGAGTCCACAGGACTGCTGATACTATTAAGACGGGTAAGGTCATTTGTCTTCTGTCATACAAGTGTTAGAGGGTGTGAACGCTCCTTTGATCCTTAGAAAGCATTGGAGATGGCAAAGAAAGTGAAGTCGAAGACCGAAGCTCAAAGTCCAGTTGAGGATGTAGTCACCGGACAGTTCGATGAGCTCTGAAGGAGCCAGTCCAGAGAGAGGTGCTCTCTAGAGTTGAGGTGGAGCAGTCATCAGACAGTCCGACGGTGCAGTGACCGAACAGTCCGGTGAGCCAGAAGCTGAAGTCCAAAGAAGATGTCTCTAGGAGTATAAAAATGAAAGTCACCAGACAGTTCGGTGAAGGTATGCATCGGACAGTTCAATGTCCTATGGAATAGATTCTAGAGAGGGTGTTTCCAAGGCCAGGAGGAGGAAAGGGTCACCGGACAATCTGGTGGTCCTGTCACCGGACAGTCCGGTGATTGCATCAAGCAGTCAGCTTTATGACATCACGTTCCAACGGTTGTTTCTGGGCTTGGATCCTATTTAAACCTTGGAGAGGGATGTTTTGTCGTGTGCATAAGGTCTGATCAGGTAGAGAAAACTTGTGAGAAGCCAAGAGACACCACCAATAAAGCACATAGAAAGATTGTAGATCTTTGGTGCTAGTAGGAGAGTGATAGGGAGCATTCATACACTTCTATAGCTTGTGGGGCTTGAGAGGAGTGATTTTTGCCTATTACTCTTGGTGTGGGTAGCCTAGACCGACTAGGAGTCGGTGATCGAGCTTCCGGGGAGATTGAAGTCGTCATCAAGTTTGTACGCAGTTCCGGATCCCTCGCTCGAGAGAGACACCAAGAGGGAGCGCCCGAGCCTTGAAGGCTTGCTGTAGCATTTGGATATTGTGTACGACAGCCAGACCGCCGGTGACTTCACTCCGGGAGTGAAGGGCACCCTTGTGAGCATCATTCCGGTAACGATGGGAGGAACCAAGACTCCGACGGGAGTGGTTTAATGAGAATTAGGGGAAGACACCTACCTTCTGAGATCTCAGAAAAAAAATCACTGAGCACTCTCTATCTCTCTCTTTACTTACCGCATTTACTTACCATTTGTGTAGAGTGATAGGTTGTTCTTTGATTTTTCTTGATGGCTATCGTGCTAGTGTTTGCTTGTTATTTTTATCTTATTACTAGCATTATTAGGGGTCTTGGTCTACTAGAATTGCATAGGTTTGCTTTCCGTTGCGATCAAGTCTTATAGTTTTAATTCGTAGCAAAATTAGTCCTACCGATTCAACCTCTCTTCTCGGTGTCTTTGATCCTTACACCACCCAACTCGAACCTGACCCGTTGCAATCCCTAAGGTGGAGGGACGTGCAAGAGTCCCTGAATGAAACCCTAATGGGACTAACATGATAAGTTGCCGAACAACCCAAAATAGTGGTGCAGCACCCTTACAGATTTTTTATGTCATTTTGTTTCGATGATTATGGGGTATCTAGGAAGAATTTAGGCATATTATTAGATCCATTGGAAAAGTTATCTCTTTAGCTTTATCCAAATAGAGAACGTCGAAAACTACGTCTGTAAGTGACTTAGGGATCTGTTTTAATGTAGGCTGCTCCTGCTGAAGTCCGAGTAGGATTTGAGGCTGAGTTGGATTGAAAGTCCTCTGAAATTGGATGTCTCTTTCTAGTCTTGTGCATGTCCTACTCTTTCTCCATGCTTCTCGTGATCGTTTCTTTTGTTCCTAATTATGATAAATATATTTGGTAGCAATCTATTCGTCAAAGAGTTTAGATATGTGCTTATGAACAAGCACACGTCATGATTAACCTGTCGTGAATAAGCTTTCGTGATTGGACCATAAATAGTAATTCGAAGTGTTTTGTGTATCTCAAAGAGTGATATCCTCATCAGGTAAGGCTACGTACAAAAGACAAAGTAGTTGGACACTTTCCCAAATCCCGTGCAAGCGGAACTTAAGTGCACCAGGCTACCCTTTTGAAAAATCATAAACCTCAAAACTGAATGCTCTACTGGTTAAGAATTTATTTTACTTTTAACTACATATTTTATAAATTGAATCAGATACTTTTCATTCGTGGCTGGTGCCGACTCAGTGGACTTGTATTCACTGGCATGAAAGTGGTATGGGGATGGAGCCCTTTTTGATAGAGTTTCTCTAAGACTGTTTTTTTTATGAGAAGTGATCTTGCAGAAGGAAGTAATTTTCTAATATAAACTCTTAAAATCAAGATGACGAATCACTTTAAAGAATCTGGAGAAGCTGTTTTCCTGCTCACAGCTTAGTTTATTTCTGAGAATCAGTATATAGAGTTGGCTGAGAATCACTTCTGCTGAAAATAATATTTGGTGAACGTGCCTAATTCTATCTGAGGATCAGCTATGTGGAGCTCTAGCAAATGGGCCATAAAAATGGCATATACTGTTGCATGAGATTGGTTATAGACATCTGCTGCCCACTCAACTTCATCGTCAACAACTTTCAGCTAGTATGAACCCAAAAGGAAAGAAACAAATTATTAGTGTGCCCACTAAATTCTAAATTGCATTAATGATATTGGCTACTAGGGACCCATTTGGCAGAGCTCTATGGAGCCGATTCTCAATCATAATCAGAGAACTTGTGTCAAATGCTGTTTTTGAAAGTGATTCTTGGTTGATTTTGTGAATTGATTCTCTAAAATGAATTAAGGGTTCAGGAGCTGAAAAAGCAGTTTCTCCTAATTCTATGAAGTGATTATCTATTCATCCCAAAAGTGGGGTAGGCTGCGGCCCCACTGGCCACCACACTATTCAAAACTCCCTAGCAGGATTAGTGGGAGCTGCTAATTAATCTGACACTGCCCACTCCATCTTAGTGGGCTTGACGGCCAATGATTACGGGGTTATGCACAGCGCAAGCAGCCACTGCACTGGCCAATGTACAGAACACAGTTACTTCACAAATTTGACTTGGATTTACCAAATTGCCACTAAACAGATTGTGTACGTGGTGCGAAAGCGCCTTCAGCCGAGTGGTTGAAGAGCCTCAGTAGTACTCTTTAGGTCCAGGGTTCGACCTGGCGGAGGGCAAAAAAATCCTCTCGTCTATCCCACACCAAAGCACAGGTCTAAGGACCGGCCTAGTTCTCACAAGGGCAACGGCGCCGTTGTGTAAGGGTGGGGCAGAGGTTTGAGGGTTTTCTCGACCCACGTAAAATGTCTCTTCTTGTTATGCAAATACCATGGGGACCGTCATACCCCCGCAGGTGGAGTTTTTAGATTGTGTACGTGTTCAACGCATCAAAGGTCCATACTGAATGACAGAATAAACACCAATTTCTGATGAACACCAAATCTGAATATACTTCACAGTGAAGTTTTGAATATATTTCACACTAAAGTTCTGAATAAACACCAAGTTTTGATGAAAATACACTAAACCCTACTGCCTACCTGATAGAACAAAAAAGCTTGTGGAAACAAAATACTGCAGGAAACAACAGCAAGTTCTGAATATTTGGTTCATGATGATGCCTTCATATGCTTCACACTTCATAAAAAAACCTTCATATTAAGTCAACAATTGTCCCAATACAATGCACCCATGCATGCATTGTAACATCTGAAATTCCATCCACTGGTGTATTGAGTCGTGGAAACACATTACCCAGGGCAAAAGGTTCACAATGTTATCAATGTTATTATTGCAATGAACATATTAAGGAGCCTACGGTAATAAACATACTTTTATTACAGCATGGCTACTGTTATCAGTGCAAGAGAAGAGCAGACTAAATTCCATCCACTGGTGTATTGAGTCGTGGAAACACCAACTTTCAGAAAGTTCACAAGATACTGCATACATGCAATGCGGTTCAGAAAGTTTTTTAACTGACCAATTACCTTAGAGATTCAATAGACTTAAGATCAATACGTTCTTCATTGACATCCAAATTTACACTTGATAAGATATGATCGTAATTAAGATGGACCTCCAATAAAGAAGTTAGCATAATTTTAAGCACCAACGGGATAGAATTATAAAACATAGTAATATGAGTGGAGGAATGGCTCCCACCGACCCTTCCCTTCCCTCCGACGCCTCACCTCCCTCCGACGCCTGCCCTCCCTGCAGCCCCTTGCCGGCGCCTCCTCCAGGTCCGGCAACCACCTCCCACCAGTCTCCCACCTTCCAAGCGTCGGATTCCACCTCCGCCTTTGCCCTGCTCGAGTCTCCTCCCCAACCCAGTGGCCGTTCCAAGGTGCAACGCTGGCGGGATTCCACTCCGTCAAGCGGTGAGGGGTCCCAGCTGCCCTCCTATCGTGACGTGTTTCTTGTTTCCAAGGAGCCGGCGGTGGTTCAGCTGCCCAGTCAGCCTTCTCTGAGCCGACCGTCTCCGGTTCGCGTGGTTCTTCGCCGCCCCGTGCAGCGCCTGCAGCGGAGCCGTTCTGTCAAACCGGCGCCGGACGCGGAGGGTTGGCAGGTTGTCAAGCATCGCCGTTCCCGGCCGGTGCGGCCTGCTGATCGCCGTGTCGTGAGGTGCCGCGGGACCTGTGGGGTAAATGTTTTAACTGCTTCTCGACGTCGCACCGCCCTTCGAGTTGCAGGAGACGCACCCACTGCTTTCGCTGTCTTGAGCCCGGGCACCACGCTGTTGTGTGTCCGCTTCGGCTCGACAGGTAGGCCCGGAGTGCGTGCGCAAGTTTGGCGTCGTGTCGTGCGGCCGTCTTCTTCGGCTCATCCTTCGGCCGCGGCCTCCCAGAACGCTATGCCTTCGGAAGGCTCGGGCAGCGATCATGTTTCTGATCGTCAGCCCCGGCGACGTCGGCGCCGCCGGCGGGCTAGTCGACGCCCCTCTTCTGATGAACACCCAGAGGAGCACCGAGAACCTCCCGCGGAGCAGTTGGCCGACGTGGTGGATGGCTCTGGTGCAAGTCAAGGTTTAGAGCAGTGTGTCATTCAGTTCTCCAGTGGTTTAGCTATTGCTGAGATTGAGCTTCGCCGAGCTGTCCCCATCTTTTTCATGAGCGATGGACCTCCATGCTCGCCGAGTGAAGCTCTCATAGCGGTGGCGGACAGATGGGAATTGGATCCCAATTCTCTCACCATTAGTCGTTATCGACAAGGCACCCTTCTGTTGCGGCTGCCTGATGAAGCTACGGCAACTTTGATCGCTGATAGCACCGTTCCGATTTTCGTTGATCAGGCCCGCTTGATTTTCCAGAGATGGTCTCGTCATGCCCTCTCCAGTGGTCTGGTTCTTCCTCATCAGATCGAAGTCGAGCTGCGTGGCATTCCGGCTCATGCATGGAACATCACCACTGGAGCATCTGCTCAACTTTCAGTGCTGGGTGCAACAGCTTCTTCCCTCAACTTTGGACAGTTAGGATTTGAGTGCTTTCCGCCTTGTTGCAAGCTTCTTGCCCTCTAGAAACTGTGTTTCTGAAATTGCAGCGCCTCAGCAGGTCTCCAAAGTTGGAGTCAGCTTCATGTGGGCAATATTAATGTTCAATTACAAATGGCAAAGGAGGTGATGCATCGTTTAGAAATTGCACCTGACAGACATCAACTCTCTAGTGCTGAGGACATGTTGTTGAAGAGACTCAAGGTTCATTGTCTTGGTCTTGCCTCCCTTGAGCGTACAATTGCACGTATGCGTTCTTGGGTGCTTTATTTTCGGGAAGGGGATGTGAACACCTCTTTCTTCCATCAACAAGCACGATATCGAAAGCGAAAGAATTTTGTGGCCAAGCTGAAGGTTGACGATCAGATCATTACTGCACATGAGGAGAAGCAAAAAGCACTAGATGAGTTCTATGCTAACCTTCTTGGGACGGCAGGACAGTGAAGTGCCACACTGAACTTCCCTGTTTTTCATGCTCAGCATTTTGATCTTCAAGAGCTTGAATACAGTTTCTCAGAGGAGGAGGTTTGGGCAGCTATTGGAGATATGCCTCTTGATAAGGCTCCCGGTCCAGATGGATTCACCAGGCGTTTTTACAGGACTTGCTGGCAGATTATAAAGGCTGACATCCTAAGAGCTTTGCAGCATTTACATCAAGGACATTTTGAGAAGCTGAGGCTATTGAATTCAGCCTTTGTCACCCTGTTGCCCAAGAAGCCTGATGCGTTGGAATTAAAGGATTACCGGCCCATTAGCTTGATACACAGCTTTGCTAAATTGTTGACTAAGATCCTTGCTAATCGGCTGACTCCTAAACTTGCTGCTCTTGTATCACCAAATCAAAGTGCTTTTGTCTAGAGAAGATGCATCCATGATAATTTTTTGTTGGTCCAACAAACAGCTCCGGGTTTGCACAGGAAGAGCGTACCGCATATTTTGCTCAAGATTGATATTTCAAAGGCATTTGATACAGCTTCTTGGCCCTTTCTGTTGGAAGTGATGCAACACCTTGGTTTTGGGCATAAGTGGTGTAGTCTGTTGAGTAGTCTTTGGGCGACTTCATCTACCTAGGTGCTTCTCAATGGGGTCTCGGGGGAGGTAATTTCCCATCATCGGGGTCCTAGGCGAGGAGATCCCCTCTCTCCGATGTTATTCATCTTGGCTATGGATGTTTTGAACTCTAATCGTCCAAGCTTGTAGTGAGAATCTCTTGCAGCCCTTGGCTGATCATCGAGTCAAACATCGTATCTCCTTCTATGCGGATGATGTGATTATGTTCCTCAAACCAGCTGCCCCTGATTTAGATCTCACGAAGCAAATCCTTCAGGCTTTTGGAGATGCTTCTGGTTTGCACACTAATATGGAGAAATGCTCGGTAACTCCTATTCAATGTCAAGAGGATAACATGTCTCTGATCTCAAGCTGGTTACCGTGTGAGGTGAAAAACTTCCCCTGCACATATCTAGGCCTCCCACTCTCGGTTAAGAACTCTAAAGTGGATCTCTTACCGCTCATTGACAAGGTAGCAGACTATCTACTGGGGTGGAAAGCCTCGCTGATGAATAAGGCCGGAGGACTCACTACGGTTAAGGTTGTGCTCACTGCTTCCCCTATCTATCATATGATTGCGCTTGACCTGCCCAAGTGGTCTATCAAGGCAATTGATAAAATCCGAAGAGGTTTTCTTTGAAAAGGCAAGACAAAGGCAAATGGTGGAAGTTGTTTGGTTTCCTGGCAGCGGGTGCAGCATCCGCTGCACTATGGAGGTCTGGGCGTGCATAATTTGGAGCTTCTTGGATGGTCGCTCCATATTCGATGGTTGTGGTTGGAGAAAACAGATAATAACCGGCCATGGACTGGTTTGGATGTTCAAGTACCGCATTGTGCGCATGCTATGTTTAATATTGCAGTGCGTACTGAGACTGGAAATGGTGAATCTACCAAGTTTTAGCTTGACCGATGGTTGGATGGCAAAACAATAGGTGAGATAGCTCTTGCTCTTTTTGAGGTCATACCCCTCAGAGTAAAAAAGAGGAGGACAGTGGCACAGGCTCTTACCGACCGGTCATGGGTGTCGGATATCACAGCACTTCTTTCGGTGCAGATCATAGCAGATTATGTCAAAATTTGGCACCTAGTTGATGGTCTGGTTCTGCAGCAAGAAGTTAAAGATCGTCATATTTGGAAGCTCTCCCACTGGTGTCTATACTAGCAAATCAGCTTATGAATCCTTCTTCACTGGAGCTGTTCGCTTTGCGCCTTGGAAGCGTATCTGAAAGACTTGGGCACCTTTGCGCTGCAGATTCTTTTTATGGCTGGGAAAGCTCAAGAGGTGTTTTTTTTTTTTAGATAAGGGAAGATTTTATTAAAATTCAAAACAATTATATCAAAGTAATACAACCATCTTGAACACACTCCCGACCTCTGCATTACATGATGCACACGGCCTAAGATTTAAAATGAAAAAAAGAAAACAACACAATCTAGTAGTAATCTATCTGAAGACTAGATTGCCACCCATGTGCCTGGGAAAAACACTCCTTGGCCACTTTCTCCAATTGCTGACATGCCACCAAAACCAATTCTTGGGAAGCCGGCTTCTATAAAACAACCCAGGTACGGAGGCAGTGAATAGCTGAGTAGATGACCTGCAAAAGAGAATAAGCATGCTTTCTTTCAAAAACCAAATCATTTCTGCATAACCATATCGACCAACATATGGCTGCAGCCCCTAGCAGAACTAATGATTTAAAATCTTTACGAATTCTCCCTAGTCAAGTATCAAACATATTTGATACACTATGAGGAATGAAAAGATTTGTAGCCACCTGTACTACAGCCCAAATTGCACGAGCAAAGCGACATTCAAAGAATAAATGATTAATGGTCTCTTCTTTGTGACAAAAGCAACATTTTGTGCTACCATGCCAATTTCATTTGGCCAAGTTATCCTTTGTCAAAACTACACCTCAAAGAAAAATCTTGATTTTCAAAGGGATTTTCATCTTCCACAATCTCTTGTTAAGATTTGGGACATCTGAATATATTAGTGTCAAATAATGTGATTTCACCGAGAACTCTTGGGTAAGATTCCAGCAAAATACATCTTGTTCCTGAGACAAAACTATGTTAGAAATTCGTGGAAGCAACTCATTCCACGCTAATAGCTTTGGTCCTATAAGATCTATGCGCCATGGAAAGTTTGGGTGTGATGTCTCAAAAATTTCTGCAACAGTAGCCTGTTTGTGTCTAACAATATTGTACAAACAGGGTACTGTTCATGTAGTGTGGTAGTACCTAGCCATCTATCCTCCCAGAGCCTAACTTGTGCGCCGTTCTTCATAATAAAGGTTTCAAAACGAAGAAAATCTCGTTTCACCTTCATAAGACCAGCCCAGAAGTGAGAATCTCCAGTTTTCCAGTAAATTTGAGAAAGTGGTTTGGAGCCAAGATATTTATTGCGAATCAACTGTTGCCATGTCCCTTCCGTTGTTAGTAATCTGAAAAGCCATTTGCTAAACAAGGCACTGTTTTGAATGTCAAAATCATGAATTCCTAGCCCGCCTTGGTCTTTTGGTTGACACAAATTGTTCCATTTGGCATGGCCATACTTACGCTTCTGGTCATCATTTTGCCAAAAAAATTGAGAACGAAAATAATCTAATTTTTTAAGTACGCTTCTTGGTATTGGGAAAAAGGACATCATATACATAGGAAGACTACTTAGCACTGAATTGATCAGTGTTAGTCAGCCACCTATTGAAAGGTGTTTACCTTTCCAACTGCTAAGTCATTTTTCAAAGCGTTATTCAACCATTTTCCAATCGACATTTCTTAATTTCCTATAGTGAATAGGAATGCCCCGGTATCTTAATGGAAAGTTACCTGCTTTGCAACCAAAGAGTTCTGTATACTGGTCTAGGGATTCTTGGGCCTCACAAAAGCAGAATAACTCACTCTTATGGAAATTTATCTTTAGCTCTGATACTTGCTCGAATGCGCATTGCAAAAGCTTAATGTTACGAGCTTTGTCTAGGTCATGGTCCATAAAAGAGAATTGTGTCATCCGCATATTGTAGAATCGATATGCCATCATCTACGAGATGTGGCACAACTCCACAGATCTGCCCATCCTCTTTGGCCCTCTTTATCAAAATTGCTAGCATGTCCGTTACAATGTTAAAAAGTATAGGACATAAGGGATCTCCTTGTCGAAGGCCTTTTCGTGTTTGAAAAAATGGCCCGACATCGTCATTAACATTAATGCCACGCTTCCACCTGAGACATAAGACTCAATCCAAGATACCCACTTTGATGAGAAACCTTTCATACGCAGTGATTGTTTCAAGAAGGGCCACCTAACTTTATCATATGCTTTCTCAAAATCAATCTTAAAGATCACACCATTTCGATTTTTTCTATGCAACTCATGGACAGTCTCATGAAGAATGACGATATTCTCAAGAATGTTTCGTCCCCGCATAAAAGCTGTCTGAGTTGGGCTAATAATATGATCAGCAACCAAGTTAATTCTATTTGTGGCCACCTTGGTAAAAATTTTGAAATTGATGTTTAGCAGACATATTGGTCTATACTGTTGATTTGATGTGCATCTTGGACTTTAGGTAACAAGGTTATGACACCAAAGTTTAAACTAAAGTGTGATAAATCTCCAGCATAAAGATCATGAAACATATTCATGAGATCTGCTTTGATAACTTCCCAGAATTTTTGATAGAACTCAGCTGGAAATCCATCTGGTCCTGGTGCCTTATAATGCTCCATATCAAAGATAGCATCTCTGATCTCTTTTTCTATGAAGGAGGCAACAAGGAATTCATTTTCTGATTCCGACACCTGAGGAATATCATCTACTATATATTCATCCAAAGTAAAGGAATTTTGTTCAGGTTCACCGAACAATCCTTTGTAAAATTGGGTGAAATACTTCTTGAGATTAGCTTGTCCTTCAATCTTACCATCTTCATGATCTAGGGAGAAAATCCTCTTTTTCCTATGTTTGCCATTGGCAGTCATTTGGAAATACCTTGTATTATTATCTCCGAGCGGAACATCAGTCACCTTAGCCTGCTGATAATACTTGATTTCCTCTTCGCGGAGAAGCTTAGTCAGTTGATTCTGAGACTGAGAGAGTTCTTTTCTCTCAAAATCCGTAAGATCCTGACTCTCTGTTGTGATATCTAAATTCTCAATGGTGGTTTGTAGGCTTACTTTTTGTTGTTTATATATCCCACCAATATGGTTTACACCAGGCGTACTGCAGTGGGTCAGAGAAGTTCCTCCAACCAGAATAACTAGAACCAGAACAATCAGAAGAACCAAATCCCCCGGAACAATAACCAAGGTGGCAACAACAATAATAACAATGACATCAATGCCAATGAAATAGCTGGACCATTTGCACAGATCATAGCTATGCAGGCGCAGAACATGATGCAAACTCTCACTCAGATGTAGCAGAATCAAGGTGCAGCGCCACAAGGTCAGGGCCCATACAAGCTGCATGAGTTTCTGAGAACTAGGCCACCCACCTTCTCTCAAGCCAAGGATCTCTTGGAGGCTGACGATTGGCTTAAATCAATCGAGAAAAGCTGGCCATAGTACAATGCAACGACCGTGAGAAAGTCCTCGATGCGATGTATTAGTTGGCTGGAGCTGTCGCACACTGGCGGGATGCTTATTGCGGTGCTGATGCTAATGCCGTAGGCATCACCTGGGATGAATTCGAGACCAACTTTCGCTCTCACTATGTTCCAGCTAGGACCATCAGATTGAAGAGGGAATTCCAGAACTTGAAGTAAAGTGGTATGTCAGTGAACGAGTGTCTCAACAAGTTCACTTAGCTCTCGAGGTATGCTCCAGAAGATGTGACCACCGATGAGAAGAAGCAAGAGCTGATTCTTGATGGGTTGAACCACGATCTCCAGTACCAGCTTATGAGTAATGACTATATGAACTTTCAAAAGCTGCTGGACAAAGAACTTGTCCTTGAAAACAAACGGGCAGAGATTGAGCGTGAAGGTAAGAGAAAGATGTCATTCAATGGGCAGCCTTCCAACCCTAATGTCCGCCCTTGCATGATGCCACCACAAGGGCCAATGTATCGTCTTACGTATACTGGAAAGCCACCAATGCAAGCTCCACGCCTTAACTTCCAGATGCAAATGCAGAAGCCAAGCTTTTAGGCAGCACGTCCTAACCCACCACAGATGCCTCGTGCTGGAAATCAGTCAGTACCTCATCCTACAGCACCAGCTCAGCAGAACACTAACAAACCAGTCACTGGAGCTAATGCAGTCAGTGGAGCTCCAGAAGCATGCTTCAAGTGTGGTATGCCGGGACACTATGCTAACAACTGTCCTAACAAAGCCGCCACACCACCTATGAGATCAGGTCATAAGCCCAACCAGGGAATTAACCAAAGCCAGTCCAACTACACCTATGGCAAAGTCAACCATGTAACCAGTGAAGAAGCTCAGCAAGCTTCAAAAGTTGTGATGGGTACGTTCCTTGCAAACTCTAACTCTGCTACTGTTTTATTTGATTCTGGAGCATCGCATTCATTCATAGCATCAAGTTTTGTTGCAAAGTTTGGAATCCCTATAATTCTCATGACTCGTGCTATGCTAGTTAGTTCTCTTGGAGGAGAAATGAGAACTAGGCACTTGTGCCCAAACGTAAGCTTGGAAATAATGAGGGTAGTTTTCTTGTCCAACCTAATTATTCTAGAATCAAAGGAGATAGATATCATCTTTGGAATGGACTAGTTAAAGAAGTATGATGGAGTGATTCAGTGTGCAAGAAGAGCAGTATAACTATCTAGTGAAGAAGGATTGAAAGTTGAGTTTGTAACAGCCAGTACCATATGACTAACATGTGTGCTCAATAAGATGGAAGGTAAAAGCATTGAGAAAATACGAGTTGTCCGTGACTATCAAGATGTATTTTCAGAAGAATTACTAGGTATGCTACCTGACCGTGACATTGAATTTCTCATTGACCTAGTGCTTGGGACAGCACCAATATCTAAAAGGCTATATAGAATGCCTGTTAATGAACTAGTAGAACTTATAAGCAAATCACGGAGCTTCAAGAGAAGGGTTTTATTCGCCCTAGCTCATCGCCATGGAGAGCACCAGTACTCTTCGTGGAGAAAAAGGATGGAACTCAAAGGATGTGTGTGGATTATATATCCCTGAATTAGATTACTATCAAGAACAAGTATCCCTTACCTAGGATTGAGGATTTGTTCGGCCAGATGAAGGGAGCGGCAGTATTCTCAAAGATTGATATGAGGTCAGGCTATCATTAATTGAAGATCAAAGTGTCAAATATACCCAATACAGCTTTTTGGACCAGATATGGGTTATATGTGTACACTGACATGTCATTTAGATTGACCAATGCCCCTGCTTACTTCATGTATATGATGAATAAGGTGTTTATGGAGTACTTGGACATGTTTGTAGTCGTGTTCATCGATGACATCCTAGAATTCTCCAAGAATGAAGCAAAACATGAGCAACACCTAAAGCTGGTTCTTGAAAAACTCAGAGAGAACAAGTTATATGCGAAGTTCAACAAGTGTGAGTTTTGGTTGGGTCAAGTCTCTTTCCTTGAACATATAATATCCGCAGGTGGAGTAGCAGTTGATCCAAGCAAGGTCAAAGAGGTAGTGAATTGGATGCCACCAAAGAATGTGTCAGAGATTCACAGTTTTCTTGGATTGACAGAATACTCTCGCCGGTTCATAAAAGATTTCTCAAAGATAGTCAAGCCAAAGACACGATTGCTAGTAAAAAGGAAAAGAGTTCGAATGGTCGAAGGAGTGCCAAACTAGTTTTGAGGAGCTTAAGAAGACATTGACCTCAGCCCCAGTGCTGGTTCTGTCGGACATTACTAAGAAGTTTGATATCTATTGTGATGCTTCACGTCAAGGCCTGAGATGTGTATTGATGCAAGGTCAAGTTGTGTGCTATGCTTCGCTCTAGTTGAGGAAACATGAGTTGAACTATCCTACTCACGATTTGGAGTTAGCTGCAGTGGTTCATGCTTTGAAGATATGGAGGCACTATCTCATTGGGCATCGGTGTGAAATATACACGGGTCATAAGAGTCTAAAGTATATCTTCACACAGATAAATCTGAACCTGAGGCAACGTCGATGGTTAGAGTTGATCAAAGATTATGATGTTGGAATCAACTATCACCTAAGAAAAAGGCTAATGTGGTAAGGGAGAAATTTCATAAAATCGTTTTTATGAAAGTAGTCGGTTTCAAGGGGATGAATCTTAGGGGTTTCTTCTTACAGCCAAGTATTGCTCTGATACCACTCTATCACACCCAATTTCTAGAATGCTTTGTACAACAGTATCATTCTCTGGATCAGTAGATGACACGCATAATACACAACAGAATGTATATCATTAGCATACTTCGAATTATAATAGAATATTTGAGATACAACTTTTAGCAAGTGCACGGTGGGGATTTCTCATCCAAGATCGGTAGGCCTGCTAAAGACAAAACAAACAGCGGAAAACTGAGGCTCCAATCCACAAGCAGACTTAGGGAGTAGAATGAAACCAACACATCGTCGCCTTCTATGCAATCCTCTCTGTCTAAACAAAACCACAAAAGCAAACGGATGAGTACATAAAGTACTCAGCAAGCCCTAACACATAGCATGGTTATACAAAAATAGATGCACATTGAGTTGTAGCAAGGAAAGGCTTTAGAGCTCATTTTGCAGAAATCTGTTTTTTATGTGGGCTCACTACAGAAGGTTTAAATCGGAGAGTATCAAATACTTGTCCTGTCATATTTTAGTTGGTGGACTTGTGGAAGAACTAAATCTACTCCATCAGTTCCCAAGATTTAAATCAGGCACAGGCACGTTCCCGCACCGTCCCGTGGCACCCAGCCATCTCATGTTCAAAACATGGGTAGCCACACCCACTCATACTCCAAGGAGATATACAAAGACTAATCATTATGTATCCAAACATTAGCATGTCAATACTGTGACAACTGCTGTTCGAGAAGGATTTTTACACTCTGTAGAGGTTGTACACTGTACCCACATGCTATGCTCCTTCTGACCAACAAAGTTGCATAACGTTGACTCCAACATCCACTTAGGTTTCCACAGATTCCACCCAAGATGCATCCAGAGGCTATCAGTCGAGGTTCACATAGCTCTCGATGATGCGACGGTGTACATTCCCAGAGCCGAACCGTGGGGATGTCCATCCACGTCTTCTCCTGGTCCCTTTATATACCGGGTCACATAGATAAACCAGGGGCTATATCTGTGGGCATACGGTCCCATGAGCGGGCAATTACTTGTCGAAAGTCGGACCACAAGTATCTCACGTCTTCTCCTGGCCTCTTGTGTCCTTACTGACCTCCTAGTGGCTCGATGTGGATTACCTAAGCAGGAGGGGTAAGTCCTGCAAAAGACAAGTTCTATGGCTGCACGTAATCACTAAGTCAAGCGCTAATGAACCGGTCTTTACATGGCAAGGGCAGCGGCTCGTCCATGGTAGGTAGACCAAGACCGAAGCTTAAACACCTAGCACCATCATCTTCTGTGAGCCCTGCCCCATGACCAAAATCACCCAGCTTCACCTAGCACATGTTGCACTAAGCCCATCCCATTTTATTTTACTCACACCATCAAACTCGTTTTATTGCAGTTTGCAAACAATTGGTGTATGATGTGGCAATGCTTGGCATTGCAAGAGGGGTCCTAAGTATTCTAATATCAAGGCAACTTTCCATTTGTTAAAAGTATTTAACGACGGAAATCTTATAGTTAACAAGGTGGCGTTATCAATGGGTAAACAAGGTTCTTGATATTTATACCTAACTACTGGTATTACTATCAAGAGATTAATCAATCAACTAGGATTATAACTACCACAACATTTTGAAATCAAAATAACATGAAAGCAGTATAATCAGGACCTATAGGAGCATAAGCAAAAATACAGGAACAGCATGGTCGAGGTGGGTAGAGCTTGCCTGAAATCTCCTAATCTTCTGAGCTGAGTCTTCACGCTCTTCTATGCTCCCCCATCTTCAGTTCTGCAGCTTGGCGTCCAGTTCTTGACTCTTCTCTTCACGCACAGCCCTTCTGGCTCCTCTTGATTCTTCACTCTTCCTTGCACTCAACGTCATCTACGCACTAAAAACAACCTAATAAAACTACCGCAAACTCAAGAAGAAACGATGAAAAGGCGAATAAACTCCACGAGAGGACCAAATAAAATCCAGAAGGAGACAGATCAGGCGCGCTGCAGCACTAAGTGTGGTTTAAGGGGAGGTTTCCTGTATTGGGCTGCTTCAGTGTGCTAGGCGTGCCTACTGTGAGGTGTCTTCTTATGCACGTGCACAGTCCTAGCTTCCAATTTGTATTTATTAAAGTCTAGCAGCTAATAAGAGTGCTCACCTTTAGTTACAATTATTTTAGAGCTCTGGCTCTAAAATTGGGTGGCTGATAAGGGAGCTATTAGGTTGTACTAGTCGTTCGGTTTTCTGTCAAGTGTGGCAGATTAGTGGCAGGCCGCAATATCATGTGCAGCTGCGGTGGAGTGATTAGTGGAGGCCGTTGTGGTGTGGTTGGGCATGGCAGGGCGCAGGCATATGTGAGTCTATCTGGAGAGGACGAACTATGTAGTGTGCCACTTTTAGTTATTTAACTCTATGCACAGGTGGTTTCTATGGCTAGCAGGTGGCAGAGGTTTGGTGCATGCTAGTGCAAGTTGAGAAGTGTGTGTGTTCCATTTAATAAAAATCTAGTTTCTAATGTGGATGGAACCTATAATGGCTTCGAGGTTGATTTCTGGGCTCTTTTAGTGGCTGCTGGTTACTTGATCAATCGTGTGCTTTTCATTGATAAGGGTAGCAGGTATTTGTGCACTAATGCGGGCTTGTGCTGTTTTCAATGTCATCCTTGTGTGGTGCTCGAATTACCGATTCCAACGATACAAGGACCGTTGGAAACGGGGCTGAGGTGAGGTGGCAGTGAGACAACAAAGTGTCGAGACTGGAAATCAGGAAAAGACCCGTGGATACACTGTCCGGCCCGTGTCCATGACCTCTAGACACGTTGGGCACGAAATGCCGGACACCACAGTCCGATTCCATCGGACACTCCGGCACAACGGCTTGCCGGATGCTCCGGCAAGGTGCCGGAGTCTCCGGTGACGATCTTCTGAAACGCTTTCTTTGAGTGTCAACATGATCCTTGCAGACACATGTCCTAGCCTGTGTCCATGGCCACTGGACACGCTAGGGCGCGACACAGGGAAAGTGTCCCGTGAGCACATCACCCGGCCCGTGTCCATGGCTACTGGACATGCATGGCCGTGATGTGGGGAGCATGTCCTATGAACACGCTGTCCGGCCTGTGTCTACAGTCACTAGGTGTGTGCGGTCGTGAAGTGGAGGAACGAATCCTATGGACACGCTATCTGGCTTGTGTCCACAGCCATTAGGTGCACGTGGCACGAAGCGGAGGAAAACCTCGTGAACACGTGCTTGTGACTGTGTTCGTGCTCGCAGACACGTGGCTGGCACCATGTCCAGCCCTTGGACACATGCAAACGGTCAGCCGGTGACCGGTGTCTAGGGCACGTGCAAACGGTCATCCTAAGTTCCAAATGATTAATTACATAAATTACAATACGTGGTGCTGCCTGATGTTCTATGCACGCCTGGGCCATAGTGAAGCGCATCCTAACTTTGGTGTGGTTCCTGCCTAATTGCAATGCGGGCTAAAACTCCGCATCAAGAACGAATAATAATCAACATGAAGAAGATGAAAACTGTTAAATAAAACTCAAATTCAAAGGCAACCTGCAATTAGGGTGATGCTGGGCTTTTAGATGTTGGCGATGAGTCAGGCACCGGATCTGATAGGATAAGAGTGATCAGCTAGTTAGTAGCATTTAGATGACAAATTGAATTGGACAAGGGGGCTCTTCTGCGAAATAGTCTTTACTGGATTGGACGTTCAGCTTCACCATCCTGAAAACAGAGGACCGCTCCTACAGTCCATAGGACTGTGGTCAGGGGAAGCTGGTTCACGGACTGACCGTGGACACCGCCGGTGTCCCGGAGGCAGGACGACCGGAGGCCTCAGAGTTCAGGTACAGTTTTCAGAGGGCTTTCTGCAATAATGGATCATTAGTTATGTTGGGAACGAATATTTCCGAAAGAAAAATGGGCGTGGACCTTCCTGGATTAGTGGACCATAGCCTGAGCTGGTCCATGAGCTGGTCTCGTGCACCACGGCGGCAGACCGGCCAAGGGGGCTCGCCAGGCCTAGGGAAGGGGTGGACGAGCAGGAGGGTTGCACGGGGAGCTGCTCTGCAGGTTTAATCGAGCCAGGAAGGTGCCATGCAGAGCAGGCTCCGGCCAATGGTGGCACGTCACAACGGCGCCTGGCGCCAGACCAGTAGCAGAGTCAGGAAGCCCAAGCCGCCAGTGTACGAGCACCAGGGCGAGGTGAGGATCCTATCCATGGGTTCAGACTTGCCGGGGAAGCGCTGAGGGCTGCCGGCCACGGAGGAGGGCGCCGCTCAACCGCGGCGCAGGGCAGAAGCTCTGCTTCGGCCATCATTCGCCTGAACCGAAGGGTTCCAAAGGGAGGGCAGGTGCTGGAGGTGGTGTAGGCAATGTTGAAGAAGGAGCTGCTCGCCGGTGGAGGTGGATTGCGGTGAGCAGGCTGGACGGCAGGGCCCAGCAGCGGGCAGTGGCAAGTTCGTGGGGAAAAAACTGGAGTTCCATTGGGTGGTGAACGGCATGGTGGGCGATGCCTGCTGAAGAGGGAAGCAGGGAAGCGTGCAGGGTCGGGGTGAGGCTGACCGTGGCTTGAATGCCAGCGCCCTCCGTGGCAGAGCGGCAGAGCTCGCATGGTGCGTGGGAGGCGTGCAGTGGCGACTCCGTGCGCGCGCGGCGCATGGCGAGCGCGTGGTAAGCGGGCGCGCTGAGCCGGGTGCTCGAGAAGCGCGCGGCAGTGCGCGTCGCACCTTGGCAGGAGAGAGGCGAAGGTTCGGTGGCGGCAGGGGGGCCGGGCTCGCTCTGGTTTGCTGGGGCCGTTCGTGGACGGGCGGAGACGAGCAGAGCGCGCTAGTGCGTGGGCGCGCTCGTAGTGGTGCTGGCGTGCGGCCAGTGCTTGCGCTGCAAGCGGCAGTCCGCGCTGTGCGTGGCAGAGACACACAGCAGCGGCGTTGTGCACATGCGAGCGCGTGGCAAGGCGAGCAGGGGGCTAACAGACGTGAGGATCGCAGTGGTGACGTCTTTGGCCAAGCTCTGTCAGTTGGAGAGAGAAGCGGGTACTGTAGCGCGCGAGCTACTATAGCAGCGCGGTTCAGTCCCATCCCGCAAATGAGAGGGCAGTGTGCGCTGGGCAGGCACAGGGAGGCTTACCCGTGCAGGGGAAAGAATGGGAGAGGGAATCTGGCTAGGGGAATAAAAAGAGTTATGGCCTATTATTGAACTCACAAGTTTGTCTTTAGATTCAATTTGAAATGAACAGTTTGGAATGGATTTGAAACAATACTGAGGCAGGGAACCAGGGGAACAGAGGAGAGCTGGGCTGTGTGTGTTTACGGAAAGGAAGGGAGCAGGTAGCTAAGGCTGAAGTCTGGAGGTTGAACTTGGATATGAAAGGACTTCAAAAGAATTGAACGGGTTTAGAATTTAAAGGATTGGATATAAGATTCAAATGAAATGCGAGAAAACAAACGGCCAAAGAGCAGAAGAGTCAAACACTTGTCACACTTTCAATTTTTAATATTTTGAAATCTTCAGATTAGATAAGTTTTAATTTAGTGAGGATTTTACCCTTTGAAATAGTAAAGAAGAAAGAAGATGAGAAGAAGAAAGAAAAATATTAGGGTGTTTGTTAGAAAAATTTTGAATTTCGCATTTTTACAATTAGGGCAAAATTTGAGGGTGTGACAGGACCTCTATCAAATATGATGGTTTTCCGTATGCCATGCAAACAAACTATATGAGAAAGTTAAATCTCTCATTAACCTCCTCTGTGTCTAACCATAATCTATCTGTTGGGAGTCCTACCTTGAAAGAGCTAATAGCTCCAAATTCTTGGTCTTTTATTCAGAGAATTACTCATCTTGCTCTTATCCATTTTAATAATTATCCTTCTAAAGACAGATTCATTTGCCTACCTCTTAGCAACTAATTGAAACCTGGGTTCCTTTTTCTTCATTTCAGCTTTTTGTTATGCTCTCTAAAAAACGAGATTTTGTTTTTGAGTTGGGCCAGTTCACCCAGGTGCTTCTCAAAGCCAAAATTTTGATACATAGAGAACCCCTCCTTTTTAACATCCTTCTGAATGGATAGCGTATTATTCGAAATATGCAATAGGAATGGGGAATTGTTGTGTTGGGATCCCTAGTCTATGCAACTTGTTGTGTCCTTTATCCTGAACATATATCTCATCTTAAGTCAAGACTAATACCTGGCCACTACTCCTCCACATGATAATGTTCGTATATGATCATCCTCAAAAATGTGTTACATGCATGCTTCTGAAACTGAAGAAAGACACACTCAACAAATAATTTGCATTTCAAAAATAAATAAATCCACACAACTTGCTGTAATCATAACAAAAGAAATGTAGTATTTGGAATTAATAACTGAAGGGAGAGCTGATCCCCAGACATCAGTATGAACAACTTCTAGAGGAGCACTGGATACATTCAAAGATGAGCTGAAGGGAAGTTGATGTGCCTTGCCTTGTTGATAGGCATCACAAACAGAAGACAAACGTACATCTTTGGCTACAACAATATTATTCCTTTGAAGAATTCTAACAGTGGCTGGAATGGAGGGATGCCCAGACAATGGTGTCAATGCTCCTGGGTTATTCTGGTTGACGGCATTGCTTGTTTCAGATGATTATTCCGTAGCAGGTAGAAGAGGCCATTCTTACATCTGCCTCTGAGAAGAATTTAATTTTCTTTGTGTCTATGTCCTTTACAATAAAGAAATTTGGATGAAATTCAACAAGAGCATTATTATCAGAGGTTAATCTCTTGACTGAAATTAAATGTCTATTAATTTTAGGAGCATAAATGTCACACTCAGTTTTAAGTCCAAAATCAAGTGACCCTTTATGTGTGCCCAAGAAACAAGTTTCACACATAAAACGACTTCATTAATGGTAAACTGAACAATGTCTCGAATAAGCTAAAATTAACCTATTACAAAAATAATTAAGAGTCTAAGAAATTATTATAAATCAAAGCGGCGGAAAACAAAATAAAATGTCTTGGGCTCCACAGACAGTTGATCGAAGAAGTAGCTCGCCTAGACTTAAGCTCTAGGGTCTTCGATGTTCTCTCAGGCTTCTCCTTCTACTGAGCAGCATTTATAAAGGTAAAGTTGAGTACGAGATGTACTCAGCAAGTGTGAAAAAGCATGACATGTGACAATATAGAAGGTAAAGATAATATAGGGTTCTTTTGCATAAAAGCACACAATAGAGACACACTTCCTATTAAGCACCTATTTACTGAGTGAAAAACATCGCGCCTATAGACCAATTATGCCTACAGCTTACCCAGCTGTAGCATCAACATAAGAACCAATCACAGTCTCCCACTGTGATCACCAAACCATAACCAATCTCTCTAAACATGTGAGGGTCCATGCAAAGCTCATGATTATGAGCATGGCTGTGATGACAGTTTTAACTCTGCAGAGGTTGTACACAATTCTCTACAAGAAGTGATTTCATTCCTTGTTTACAGGCGGACTAAAGAATCTCTATTATGTTTGTGCCGTCGCACTCGCACACTCCCTTTGGTGTGAGGGCCAAGAGATGACTTCAAAGCTTTTCCATGGCTTCCTCCAGTTTGTACGTGTCTACTGAGGTTTCATCTATAAGGCACTAACCGTAACCTTGGAAAGGCCTCCTCTTGTGCCAGATGGTTCTCGAGAGTAACCCTCCCTTCCCCACACATCTCTCTCCAAGCGGTTCTTGGCGTAACTCGCTTTCCCCGCTCCACTGGTTGGCACGTACAGAACTGATTTTCACCACTTACTACGTCAGGCCGCGCCCATTCTTGGCTCGTGGTTCTATGATAATACATGGGTGGTCGCTCTACGAATCAGTCCTTAGATTTAGGAAGATAAGATACCAAGGGATAGTGTCGGTAACTCCGCACACAGCCCTACACCAACCATATCCCCCAAATCACTAATCTCCAAGTTGCTATTAAATAACCCATTAATCCCGTGAAGCATGTATAATAATAAATTCATTTAATATCATCCATCCTGACAACAGTAAGCTAAGCATGTAATCTACCTAGCACAAAGGTAAACTAAGGCGACAAAGCATAATAAGGAAAACTAGATGAATTTCTAATAGTAGGTGTGCATTCAATTTGACACAAGCATGAAATCTACAAGATAGAGGTTTTGTAAAGTAGGTACAAAATGGTCAAGAACACTTGCCTTGCTGCTCCTGAGAATAGTATTCAACTGCTTCAAACTCCTGTTGCTGGAAATCCTCGTATTACGGGTCCGAGATGAAGTCGCCTAACGCAAGAGAGCATAAACAATCAATCAAATGCAAAAAAATAGATCAAGATCAGTATGATTATGCCATGAATTCATAGGTTATTTTGATATGATCGTTTTGATATATTATTTACTAAAATCGGAGTTAGGGTTTAAAATTATGGCATTTATAAGGTTTAGAGGCTAATCTGTAATTAATATTTAGGTTCTAAGGACCTATCTCTAATTTAAAAAATTTATTAAGGACTAAAACATAATTAAAAAAGATCAGGGGCTAAAGTGTAAATTTGTATTTGGCAGGGACTAATTTGTAATTAAATACAAGTATAGGGCTTTTTTTGTAAAATTATCATAATTAATTATTATTAATTTAATTATCAAATAATTATTACTATTGAATTAATTATTAACTAATTATCAAATTTATTCCTCAGACTAATAATATTATTATTATTTTATTTAGTAATTAACAGATTAATCAAAGATAATTAATCTTAATTTCTTAATGTATTTTAATTAATCTGCTTTGCTGACATCAGCATGGCATCTTGCTCACGTCAGCATGGCATCATGCTAACATAGTAAAGAATCTGATTTATTTTTATTTGTAGTTCAGTAATTAATCTAGGCCCTTGATTTCGAAACAGGTGGATGGGATTATTTGGCCGACGTGACGTGATCCGGTGTGTTAGATTTGGATCGTGTGGCTCGGATTTAAAGGATCTAATAAGGGGATCCGGTTTAATCTCGGTCGTCCAGAGCAGATCCGACGGCTGTAGTTGTCGCGGCTGGGAGGCCGATTGGCTGGCTAGGCCGGCGCGGTGGCGCCATAGCCGGCGAGCTCTCCCGGGCTCGGGGTCGGGCTCAAAATGACGAAGAGAGGGAGGGGTGCTCATCAAGGGGTAAATCGGAGATGGGGACGGCCGGAGACGTGGGTGCGACGGTGGGGCTTCTGGCAGCTGCTTCCGCATTGTCGAGAGGCTCTAAGAAGCGGCAGCGCTCGACGGGAACGGGCTAGGTGCAGGCGGCGTGGCATGGGCAAGCTCGGCACAGGGTCAGCTCGGGCTGTGGCGACTCCTGGAGGCGGCGCTTCGGGAGGCTAGGGTTGAGAGCTTTAGGGATGAGAGAGGGGTTGAGGAGGTAGATGATTTATAGGGGACAGGTCGCGGCCGAGTCGGGGGCGGAGGTTGGGCGATCCCGGCAGGTTTGGAGGCCGGTAGGTGACGCTCGCGGAGCTGTTGTTGCAGCTGGTTGGGCTTCTGGAAGGTTTGGCAGAGGGTAGATGACGCGCGGCCCCGCGTGTAAGAGAGAGAGGAAGGAATGGTGGGGATGCGGCTGGGCTTGGGCTGGCAGGGAAGAATGGGCCACGCAGGGGGCTGCTTGGTGAGGGGGAGGAAAGGGAGAGGGCCCAGGGAAGGGTTTTTGAACTTCTCTTTTTCTTCTGTTTTATTTCTTTAATTCTTTTCTTTGTCTCTTTTAATCTTGATTAATTATTTTTTTCAAAGCCATAATTATTTAAATGCTATGCAATGACATGAAATGCATGACACGAATGCAATCCTAGCAATTTATTTGGAAAAGAAATTTTATTCTACTTTAAATTTGTGAAATGTATTTAAGATATTCAAAATTTTAATATTTTGAAAATGATGAAATTTTAGGCCGTTACAAACCTACCCTCTTAAAATGAATCTCGCCATCGAGATTTAGAAGGATTTAGAAATGGATCGGGATATTCTGCTCTAAGCTCATCTTCATGCTCCCAAGTAGCTTCATCCTCAGAATGGTGACTCCATTATACTTTGCACATCTTTATGACCTTAATTTGAGTCACTCGCTCGATAGTGTCCAAGATTTTGATAGGTCTTTCCGAATATGACAGATCACCACCTAGATCCAATTCCTCAATTGGAAGCTGCTCTTCTGGAACTCTTAAGCACTTCTTTAGTTGTGACACGTGAAACATATCATGCACGTCTGACAATTACAGTGGTATCTTTAATTGATATGCAACTTTTCCTTTCCTGTCTAAAACTTTAAATAGTTCAATGTACCTTGGTGCTAACTTCCCTTTAACCTTGAACCTGCGAAGGCCTCGTATTGGGGAAACCTTGAGATACACATGGTCTCCAACCTCGAAAGTTAGATCTCTCCTTCTTTTGTCTGCATAACTCTTCTGCCTAGATTGAGCAACTTTCAAATTTTTCTGTATGAGCTGCACTTATTTTTCTGTTTCTTTTAATATTTCTGGTCTGAACACTTGATTTTCACTAGTCTCATTCCAGAATATCGGTGTTCTACACTGTCGTCTATAGAGTGCTTCAAATGGTGGCATATGTAGACTGGCTTGATAACTGTTGTTGTATGAGAACTTTACATATGGAAGACTCTTGTCCTAGCTTTTGTCATACTTTAGGGCACAAGCACGTAACATATCCTCCAATATCTGATTGGTCCTTTCAGTCTGTTTATCTGTTTGTGGATGATAGGCCGAGCTAAAATTTAACTTAGTATCCATAGACTCATACAGCTTTTCTCAAAACATTGAGGTGAACTAGGTATCTCTATCGGATACTATTTTCTTTGGTACTCCATGCAAGCAAACAATCTTTGCCATATACAACTCTGTTAACTTTGGCTCAGTGTAGGTTGTCTTAACTGGAATAAAGTGAGTAGCCTTAGTCAATCGATCCATAATGACCCATATAGAGTCATACCTGGCTTGAGTGCGAGGCAAACCGACTACGAAATCTATTTCAATTTCTTCCCACTTTCATTCTGGAATCTTCAATGGCTTCAATAGTCTGACAGGCTTTTGATGTTCTGCCTTTATCCTCTGACAAGTATCACATAGTGCCACATATTCTGCAATATCTCTTTTCATAATATATCACCAATATCTATTTTTCAGATCTTGATACATCTTAGTGCTATTCGGGTATATAGAATATGCTGAATCATGAGCGTCTCTTAGAATCAGATCATGGATTGGCTTCTGATTAGGTACACAAATTCTCTTGCCTAACTATAAAGTACATCTGTCATCCAGAGTGAAATCACTTGTGTTATTATCTTGAATGAGCTGCTTGATCTCACTGATCTTCTCATCCTGTAGTTGACCTTTATGAATTTCCTCTTTCATGGTTAATTTAACTACGATCTATTTATACAGCATTGACCATTTCAAGATTGAGCTTCTCAAATGTCTTACTCAATTTTTGTGTTATCTCACTGGCTACTACTATATTACAGTGTCGCTTCCGACTCAATGCATCTCGTCTGCTCGATGCCACAAGACAAGTTGTACAGGGGAAGTCTACGAAATGGCAACTCCAGCCAACGGATTAAAGTGCAAACCGTCCTGAAAAACTACAAAGAACTTGAAGATCAGGGTTACGGAGAAAAGTGTCTAAGTTAGGAAGGACTGGAGAAATGCAGGACGACACCGTCAAGTAGACCTTAGCCTGGAGAAGCTAACGATGGAATGATCATCGGAAAATCAGCAAACCTCAATTTTACTCAACAGTATAAAGCACCAGCTAAAACGCTACGGTAGGGAGGTCACCTGCAGCACCCCGTCCAAACAAAAGGATGACAGTAATCTCGAAGCACTTGCAGCCTTGCAGTAAGCACTGACATGAAGGATGACTGTCAAATGAGGATAGTGAATAATGGTAGTTAAGCTGGACAACCAACATCACCCACTTGAAGCGAAAGTTGAGTATGCATTGGAAATATTAGTATGACACTTTTTTTAAGTGGGGTAGTGTTATACCAATAGCAACCGGATTAACGGAGTATAAGTGAGTAAAAGATTTACTCACATGATGGTACAGCAACAACATGAAGTGAAGGCAGATTGCGTTGAAAAAATTTGTAGTGCAATAAACCCAGAACAAGACAGTCACTCTTGAACCTGTTGAGGCACCTACACCAGCAACAAGAACAGCAGCAATGACTCTGCCCTCACCAGATCAAGGCAAACGGTGGGTTATCAGGAGCAAGACAGATTTTCGATAATGTTAGAAGAATCAGACGAACCGATAGTGACACTGCCTAAAACCTTGGCCTACGTTATAGTATGCTTAAACCTAATACAACCACAGCTAATATGCGTTGTTTGTGTGAATTCGTGAGTTTCTTTTTTCGGCTTTGGTTTTGATTGTTTGTGTGCTTGTGTGTTTTAATCAACTGAAACATCATCTAATTGCAACAACTAAAGTATTGCCCAAAGCCCGAGCCTTGTCTGAATTTTGTCCCAGCTGCCGAAGAATGAATCCAGCTAGGAGACCCATCGGAAGCAAGAAGGTCACCATCGCCATAGCTGTCAGCTGTTTCTGCCAGGATACCAGCTCACCACTACAAAGGAAAAGGGTGACGTGAGTGTAGTCATAGGACACCACAGTTGACCCTGAGGACTGACACGGAAAATTCCATCTGAAAACTCTTAGGTGAAGGCTAATGGTTTAGGAGAAGAAAATGCTTCGGCCTTTGGATAAAAGGTCAAACACATCACCTGCTGGAGAAAAGATTAAGCATTGTACTCAACCGTGCAGCAACATGCCGACACGTGGAGAGCTTGAGGATTCCCCCTGCAAGCTCACTGAAGCTTGTTCCTGAGAAAGAATGCAATCAACACACCTGTGAGTGTCACCCATGCAACCGAACAGGGAAGATCAACAAGTCAACTAATAGGAACCTCCCCTAGCATCCCAGTACAACAGATCACCAAAGACCACTGCAACCCTGAGAAGTGGGACTGACAAAAGGAACAAGCTGATCACCTTCCCTGCCGCAAGGAATCAGAGATGTGAACCACTGGATTTAACCAGCACCCACGGTGCTACTAATGTCGAGTTCACGACCATTATCATCCTATGTATCAAGGAAATCAGCCCAGAAAATCTGCCATTCGAAAGGTGTGACAAGCCTGCGGATGAGAACCGTCACATTTGCTCAGCAAGATTTGACTTGGGAACACCCTACTTGGAATTGAGCTTAGCTGCTACTAACAGTCCCAGAATAAATCGGCCACCTATATAGCCTACCAACCCACGTGCAAGTTGGCTATCAACCTCTGCCACTACTACAAGAATGCTTATCCATAAAGCCCTGCACTTAGAAGAAACCAGCTTGTACATAACCACAGCATCTTCACAAGGTTGGATAATGGAACGGTGTGATGCCCGAAATAGTGGTACATAATGGCAGTAGAAATGGCGCCCTGATATCAGTGATTGACACAGATATATAGTGCAACGAGCCACTTGGCAAAAAAAAATTTCTGGATTGAGAAAGGAAGTCTTGGAACTAATGTCAAACCTGTACCCAAGGAAAAAAATCCTAAGTACGTGATTATCAGCTGATCGTTACATATCTCAGCATCAAGTTGTGCTACAGGAAGTACTCGCTCTTGTTTTGGTAAAGAGGAGACGCGGGGTACACCATTCTGGATAAATGGAACCCCTCACAGGCCACCATAGGACATTAGTCATGAGCACTCCAGGTTGAAACTTCTTTTAAGATGGGTAGCGAAGTTTCACTTGTTGACATAGTAAGGATATGTATAAGGATCACCAGCTAACCCCCACAAGCTCAAAATCAGTCGGCATTAATATGTGATTTCGGCACTAAAATGACAGCCTTGGTCAGCGACCCAATGGCGCAACAATGCAAGACCCAAGCAAAAGACAGAACACACGACTGTGAGTGGGCTGACCTTAGATAGGGATGAGATGAATAAGTGAAGCAAAGTCTCTGAAATTTATGGAAATCCTTGGTAAGCCCACATTTGAGGATAATTTCGAAGACCAAAGTCTTCAGCAGAGCACCCCGAAATGGATACCGGTACTCGTCATGTACGCATGAAGCAACAAGAGTACAGAGGAAGACATCGCCACGAAGCCCAGGTCAAGAGTTAAGAAGATGTCAACCGATGTTCCTGAACCCATCTGATAGACCCTGCAATCTCGAGGACAAGATTCTTTTAAGTGAGGTAGGTCTGTCACACCCTCAAATTTTATCTTAATTGTAAAAATACGAAATTCAAAATTTTTCTAACAAACATCCTAACGTTTTTCTTTCTCCCTCTCATCTTCTTTCTTCTTTCCTATTTCAAAAGATAAAATCTTCACTAAATTAAAACTTATCTAATCTGAAGATTTTAGAATATTAAAAATTGAAAGTGCGACAAGTGTTTGACTTTTCTGTTCCTCGGCTGTTTGTTTTCTCGCATTTCATTTGAATCTTATATCCAATCCCTTGAATTCCAAACCCATTCAATTTTTTTTGAAATCATTTCATATCCAAGTTCAACCTCCACACTACAGCCTTGAGCTACCTGCTCCCTTCCTTTCTGCAAACACACACAGCCCAGCTCTCCCCTGGTTCCCTGCCTCAGTATTATTTCAAATCCATTCCAAACTGTTCATTCCAAATCGAACCGAAGACAAACTTCTGAGTTGACCACAACTCCTTTTTGTTCCCCTAGCCAGATTCCCTCTTCCATTCTTTCCCCTCCACGGGCAAGCTTCCCTGTGCCTGCCCAGTGCACGCTGGCTCTAATGTGTTTTATGACACTGTTATTTACATGTGTCGGTCTTATAAACTGATCAGGATTGGAATATAAGATGCAAGGAAAACAAGTTGGGTGGCATGAACTATTTGGTTTTCAGGACTAATTTCCTGGTTCTGAAAATCCATTTGCTGGTTTTGGTGGCTTTGGACGACCTGGGAGCCACCATCAATCTAATTATAGTTTGCAGCTGTGCATTTTGAAGCAGTGACAATGGTTTGTATTGTGGTGTGAACAAATTACCCTAGACATTTGTTGGCCACTATTCCTTGCTGATAAAGGTTATTTTCGTTTCAAACATGGTGAGCTAATATGGTGCTTTTCATTGCAGGATATAATATTTTTCATTACAGGTTATAAGAGCAAACTATAATTAGATTGATGCAAACATGGTATGCTGTTTTTGTCTTATCTATGATGAAGTTATATCTTTATGGATACAAGGCCACTCAGTTTAGTTGTGTTCTTATTGTTGTTTCAGCTCCGCTAGCTTCAGCGTCGGATTGATGTGGCCCTTGCAAAGGAACAGGAACAACATTGCGTGTGCCTGTCACTCCTCTATGGCTGTGCCGCCGCTCATAGTTTGCCTGTGCTTTCTCTCTCTCCATTAGAAATAAAACGAGTTCATGTTGTTGTTCTCACCCTGTTCTCTGATTGCCTGCAGTTGTGTGTGGTCTGGTAGGCTGGAACTTAGTAGGCACATAGGAGATGGGATATGTAATCTCCCCTAGATGATGACCAAATCAAAATTTCTATTTTTTAGCATTGGTTTCAGTTAGTACTCGCTGAAATGTTATGGTTCTGTAGGCGATAGTGGGCTGCAACAGTTTGATCTCAATTTATCAGATCGATTCAGATTTGATGACATTAGGTCTGGAATCTCCTAAGAAAAAATATTAATCCTAGCAGTCTGACCTACAAAAGTATATGTTTTTTAATCAGTCAAATACTCTTTCTTTAGAGTACGCTAACAGTTAATTTATTCATTTTAGGTGATTATCATTGCAGGATGTGTCTCACCGTCAAGTGACTATCGTTTCTGTTGCGTTACTTCCTGATCTAAAGTAGCTCATGGTTTTTTTTTTGGGGGGGGGGGGGGGGGGCTGCTCTTTTGAGTATTTTTTATGCGCTTCATCAGTCGGTAGTATTTCTGAATAGTCGTAAGCTTCAATCAGGATCAGTTGAATGAAATTACAGTTACTATGTTGTCTGTGCGCCTCCACATCTGTAGAAGTTGTATTGGTTCTCAGTTTTGAAATTTCAGTTGAATGAAATTTATTACTGTTTCTAAATTTGATAGGTCCCAGGAAATGGAGTTTTTTTTATTTTTTCGTGCTGACTTTAGATCATTGGAAATGCACATGTTAATGCTTCTTCACATCGTTTAGATAAGTTAATTTTGATAGTTTTGTCATATACTGCCATTCTGTGAATTGTAAAACTGCGAAAGTGTTTCCATGAGAACGAGCAGAATAAAAAATTAGTGATATGAGATTGTGAAAATCAACTTCATTCTCATATTTTTGTTGTTTTAGTGGAATTACTATTTATCATCCATGTGATATTGCTTGTATGGCGTTTCTATATCCACATACGCATATTGATCCATTTCTGACTTTTTAGCAAAAACCTTGACTTAGAATGAAATGAACGAAGATGTCATATTCAGCTTTTGACATAGTTCTATGAAGATGCAGAACAGTTTCATGTGTATAACTTCCTTGCAGTACCATTGTTTCAGGTTTTTTGTTCTTCCATTCTCCTGTGGATTTAATGAAAATAACAAAAAAATTCCTTACTGTATTTCTTTTTCATAACTTGATTTTTTGTGAGCAATCTCACGTATCTACTAATCAGTTGTTTTTTTTTTCAGTAATATAGCTACTCCTACCATGATTGCCATCAGTGGTTTCTAAGAATTTGGTTTACGTGGTTTCTAAGAATTTGGTTTAGGAAACATATTAACTAGCTGCCAAAGCTGAGGCAAAGCTTTCAAGATCGATTGATACTCATCAATGGGGTTTGCGACGTCAATTATCTGGCTGTCAACGCTAAAGGGTAGATTTGAATGTATTGCATCTAAGTTGTTTCACCGTAGCGGAGCACGGGCATTAAACTAGTAATATTAACTTATGTTTAATATAACTATATGAAGTGCACTACCTAAAACAAATAACAGTAAATAACAAACTCAAATAAATGGATAAATAACTTAAAAGCAGTTAATAAATAAACTCCAATAAAACTCGAATGCGGAAAAGAAGGGTAACATGAACAGGTGACGATTGGGTTTGATTTTAGTGGAGCGGTCGTGATATTTTCGATGACTGAATGATTGGCTATGAATTTATCAGGTGTTGATAAGCTTTTATTGGAAGCTATGGGTTTATAAATCAAACTAGGGAAGATACGAGGGGTTTTAGGATTTGAAACCTATTTCATAAAATGGCTCACATCGAAATGATCGCGTGAGCGCAAAAATCACAGAAATTGGAATTATCGGTCAAAAGATATGACATTTATAGTGCGTAGGGGGCCTTAAGGACCAATTTGTAATTATTAATAAGTTTCTAGAGGCTTTTCTATAATTTACAGGAAGTGATCAAGGACCTATATGTAATTATACAAAAGTTCAGTGTGCTACGTGTAAATATATAGGACTAAATTGTAATTAAAGAAAAGGTCAGGGGTGTATTTGTAAAATTGCCTAGCTTAAATCTTAATTGTACAGAACAGTAAGGGCTTAGGTGCAAAAATATATTTTTCTGGAATGGAACTATTTTTTACTAGAAAAGAGCTAGAAATAAATTTTTGTGTGCATTAAACTGGGTGTACCTAGTGTTTTACAAGGTTAGACTGACATGTGGGGCTTTCGGGGTTTTCTTTTATTTTCTTTGTAAAACTGGGCCGATTTAATCTGGGCCATTGGATCAGAAGGGGACAGTTGCGATCTTAGGGGCGACGTGGAGGCTTTAGGGTCTTTGGATCTAGATCAGACGGTCCGAATTTTAAAATAATGAATAGGGTGATGTGGAATAATCTGGATCATTGATTCAAAATCGGACGGTGGAGGTTTAAATTGACGGTTGTTTTAATCCCGTGCGTCCGCGGCCGATCGAACAGCCAGCAGTGGCCTAGGGGGCCGACGGCGGCCACACAGAGAGCAGCGGTGGCGCCATTGGCGGCGTTTCGCCGGAGGATGCCAGACATCGCCGCGGTGCTCCAAACTTGACGAGAACTTGACCAGGAGAGAGGAGAGTACGGAGAAATCACCTAGAGGGTTCTCGGCGTAGGGTGGCGGCCGGAGCGTACGGGCGGCAGAGAGGAGGCCTTCGGCCGTGGTGGCGCTTAGTGTGAGGGCGCGGCGATGGTCAGGGTCACTGGGCGTGGCCTAGGATCGAAGGAGTGAGTCCTCGGGATGGTGTAGGCGTAGATAGAAGGGAGGAAGGCTCACCGGAGAGGACAAATTGCGGCGGCGGCCGAGGTGGTGCGCAGTTGGGGAAAGAGAAATTCCGTCGGGTTTGAGGACGGTGTGTGAGGCGAAAAGCTCTGGGGAGGCTCGGGGTGGCTTTTTATAGACGGAGGAGGGCCGACATCGAGTGGAAGGCGGGCGGCGGCCGGTGTTCTTGGTTTAAGTGGTCGGGGCACGTGGCGGCGGCACGGTCAGTGCGTCCGGGACCCGTACGGGGCGGCATGGCATGCACATTTGCCTGTCGGGGCTTTAATGCGGCGGCGGCCACGTCGTGCGGCCGCAGAAGGCGTGGGAGCGGCGGTGGCGGCGCTGGTCGGTACAGATGGCGGCGTGGCGTGAGCAGCCGTGGGGA
>BCLG01000001.1:150680-164464 GCA_001602295.1 Zoysia matrella | reverse complement strand
GAACGGCAGCGGCATGGGCGGCGTGCGCACAACACCCTGTCGGGAGGAAGGGGATGGCGGCGGGATGGGCAGGGCCGCATGACTGGGCTGCGCAGGGAAAAAAATGAAGGGGCGGCCTGCTGCAGAGGTGGAGAAAAGGGGAAAAAGGCTGGGCAGGTTGTGGGCTGTGGAAGAAGAGAAGAAAGTTGCGCTGCGCTTGGGCTGGAGAGGATTCAGCCCAGAATGAGTTTGAAATTTGAATATATTCAGAATTTGTTGATTGGATGTTGAGTTTTAAATAAATTCAAATGAATTCAGGAAATTAAAATCCAAAGAAATCAAAGCAAACAAAATAAAGGTCAAGCACTTGATCACAAAATTTTTAATACTTTGAAAATTTCAAATTTAGAGGGTTTTTAATTTACGTGAGATTTTATCTTTTGAATAAAAGAGGAGAGAAATGCAAGGTTTGTTAGCATTTGTTGGCAAAAGTTTTAAATTTCAATTTTTATTTCTTGGTTGAATTTTGGGGATATTACAGAAAGATAGTCAATGTGACCCTCCGTGTCAACTCCAGTTCCTCTGCTCAGTGCCTCTATAGGACAGTGCGGTATGCTGCAAACACTGAGCCCTTGCCATAAGTGGCAAGCTGCCTCCTATAGACCTCAAAGATCTTCCGCTATAGTACACTCCAAAACTGTCCAGCGTCAGTATGTCTACCAGTGGGGACCCAGGTAGTGAAGTCCACTTTCCTCTTGACTTTAATGGTCGGGCCCTTGAGCTTCAAAAGATCTATCTTAACCTCACTATTCTGGTCATGGCCCGGCGAGCTCTCTCGGCTCTAGCTGTGCAAACTGCGCAGACCCCATACTTTCGATGAGGGTACCTCTGTGACCTCGGTTGTGAAACTCTCTAGGCTGCCTCTCACTCTGCGGTTCTCGACTGCCTACTGGCAAAAGCCCTCCATGGCTGCACCTCTGCTACTTAAGGGGTGGTCGCCACTCTCTGACAGGTTGACCTCCTTAGCTCCCCCTGACTCTCAGCTCCTATCCTTAGAGCTCGAGACCTCCTATGTGCAGGTACATCCACATGTGCTGCTGCAAGCGCTCTGTCCCACTCGAGATCACAAGCCCGCTGCTTCTTTTTCTTTTCTGGCTCTATAGCCTTGTCTTTCCCCTTCTCATCTGTTGAAGGTCTCTATATGCCCATACTGTCAACTATCTCAAGATCAACTGACATTGAAACGCAACTGACCAGCTGACGCCTCAAGATAGGATTAAGAGCTTGGCTTTTAACCCGTCCAAGAACAATCTGGACTGACACTGACACCTCTGAATATTGCTCCTGTCCTCTGTCCTGATCCACTAGCCAACTATCACTGCACCATATAGGAATAAACTGTAGGTTGTAAGCACAAAAGGTGAGTAACTCGAAAGAAGTCCTAGCGGTGGAAAAAGAACATATCACCGATCAAATAAAGCAAATAAGATCAACGGTGATATCGACGGACTAATGCCACAATTCAAATAATAGCAATGCATCCAAATTGTAACACTAGCAACAAGAGACTCAATGGCATACTAAAATATGCAAGAGATGACCTCAATATGGCATAAAGTACAGGAAATTCAACTAATCATGTCAATTGACAATAAAAGGTGAGACCTTTATGCAACTATACCAATTTTTGCAATTAATTAACAAACAAGGCATGCGGGGCATTTTCGATGAATTAGAATGATAGAATGCAATACCCCAGTGGAGAAGAGCCGGAATCCACCGAAGGTCATGCCGAAAAGACATCCAAACACCTCGAACGCAAAAAACCCTATGAGGGTTTTAGCGGGTAAAGACTTGGACCAAAAAACAGGTGATCAAAGGCATGCTTGGAGCAAAGGGCGACGCGTACAGGATGGTGGAGGCTCATCGGAGGCACGGCAGTGCGACAGCGGCGTGGCGCGCGGCAGCGTGGGCAAGGCGGCAGCGCTAGGGCACGCGAGGCATGTGGCGGTGAGCTAGAGTAGAGCGGTGGCGAGTGCAGAGGCGGAAGCAGCGGCCAGAGGTGGCAGCGAGCAACACGTGGTGCCGCAGGGTGGCGAGTGGAGGCGCCTGGCGGATGATGGCGGCGAGCTCGACGATGGAGATGGCAAAAGCGCACTGGTTGAAATGAAAACAGGAGATTTCACGTCCGGATAGTAAAATCAAATCGACAGCCCAGATCAAAAGACATCAAAATGGATGGCCGAGATTGCGCCAAAAACGTTGATCACCAAACTGTCCGGTCTCAAGAATTTGTCCGGTGACTATAAAAGTTCAGACTGTCCAGTCTCTGGAGAATTCTGATTTCCAAAGAAGCAACCGCTTCATCTTCCAATCACCGAAATGTTCGATGAACCCGACGGAATGTCCGGTCACTGTCCAATTCTGCAGGTCACTCGGTTCAAAGATACAATCACCAGACAGATCACCGGACTGTTCGGTGAAGGCACCGGACTGTCCGCTGAAGGCACCGGACTGATTGGTGGCCTCAAAGAATTGCAGAACTAAGGAATTCTTTCTAAACTACAAGTGTCCTCACCAAAGAACCAAATAAACACCACACTTATCTAGAAAGGGAACTTTCAAACACTCCTTTGCGAATAGATAACTCCCGAAGAGTTTAGCATTTTTGCAAATCGCAATTAAGATCGAGCGATAACAATCAAAGCGAGGAGGAGGCTCCAAAAAGGAAATGTGTAAACCCTTGTTCACGATCCACGTAAATAGATTTTAGAGACCGTTAAGCATAGAGTTCAATGGGCATGAAGATCACAATTGCTTTGGTTACTCTTTGTGGAGTATATGAATCCATATGGACAATGTAGTCACTTTCTCTGTAGAGTAACATGCCTCCTCCGTGGTTCCTATATGCAATGCATGCAAACAAGCTAGCTAATACAAGAAATTTAAATCATACCATGTAGATGCAAGAAAAATAAAGATATTGCATAAAAAAAACCTATCCGATGTTATGTTTGACCCATCTCAAGATTATTCACTATATGCCCGCTGCTTTGCTTTGAGATAGTCAAAGCACCTTCTCAAGTTCTTCCCCCATGCATATGGGTATCTCGAGATGGTTAGGCACCGATTTAACTTTTTTTTCTTTTCTTTTATCTTTTTACACATGATGCATGATAGTGCAAACATCTAGTCCACGGAGAGTCCTAACTACCATGCAAGACAAAAAAGAAACCTACTCTGCTATGTACAATAATAAACTGCCATGAAGATTAGATTGGCGTTGTAGCTTGATCAACACGTGATGGACCTCAAGAATCATCAATTTGCTTCATGGTCCACCACCTCGGTCCCTTCATTTCTTCTTCGGTCCCTTCATTTCTTCTTGGGAACCCAAAAGAGTTTAGGCTTTCTCTCTTGGTCTATGATCACCTTGGGGACCCATATCATCTTGATTGTCCTCTTGTCGTTTGGCAGCCCGAGCAGCTTGGCTTTCACCTTTCCATCTTTGTCCCTAAAAAGCTTGTAGTGCACATCTTCATGGAAAGGGTTAGCGTTAACAGTGACCATCAAAGCAACACTTCTCACAATAGTCATCATCCACCATGAGCGGGACTATCCATTCGGAGATCTCATCTTCATTGCCAATGATGTTGATAGAGGAAGGATATGATACTAAGCCCTTGTGATTGTGGTTGTTGAGGAGGTTCTTGCTTAGGATTTTCTTTTAAATTTGCCTTTCTCTAGTAAGCCACTCAAATGCATCCATCATGGCCTCTCTCTCCTCCTTGAGCTTCGTGTATTCCTTTAAAATAGATGGCTCAAGAGTAGTACTCTCTTGGAGAGGGTTAGATCACAAAAAGTAAAAGCTTCATTTAAATGTTTGACAGAGTTTAAGAGAGAGTCAAGATCAAGAGCTTCATGGATGCGCACCAACGCCTTATGGTTCTCACTTAACTCTATGTGCTTCTCCGTGAGAGACTCATAAGACTCACATAGAACACTATGAGAATGCTTAAGGGCATTGAGCAACCCTCAAGCTCCCGAACTCGGAATACCGCTACTTCATGCTCCTTGGTTACCACCTCAATCTTCTTTTTCTTTTTGATGACAGTATTGTTGGCCTTCTCAAAGAAGAGGACTAGATCATTGTAGTTAGGTCTATCATTTTCATCCTCATAGTCCTCCTCTTCTTCGTCAAGACCATCATCTTCATCCACATAGCCCTCACAACTTTGAGCCATCAAGCAAAGAGGTGGTGGTGGTAGTTCATTGGAGAAGCTTGTCATAGCAATACCCGCGAGCTCTTCTTCACTAAAAGATGAAGAGTCTGAATCATCATCATTGGTGAGCCACTCACGAACAGTGTAGGCTTTGTGTGGGCACTTCTTCTTCTCCTTGCTCTTGCTTTTCTTCTTGACGAAGATCTTCTTGAACTTCCTCTTGGGCTTGCGTTCTTCGTCTTCACTCTCGCTGAATGCTTCCTTCTTGGTCTCCTTCTTGGGCTTGAGACACTACTTCGCAAAATGGCCTTTCTTGCCACAATTGAAGCACCTGGAGTTTCTCTTGGAAGATGAGGGTCTTCCCTTGCGAAATAGCTTCTTCATCAAGAGCTCAAGGTCCTCATTGTCACTCTAATCATACTCATCTTACTCCACCTTCTTCTTGTTGTTCTTGCCATTGAAAGATTCTTCAACTTGAAGGGTAAGATTCTTGGGCAATTGAGTGTTGATGGAGGTGCCCAACATATATTCCTCATGCCGTGAGCTTGCCAAGCATGACGTCAACAGAGAGAGTTGTCAAGTTGGCTTGAAAGAGGCACGTGACGATGAGTTGTAGCTCGGCGGTAACATCCATAAGAGCTTCCTCATGATCTCAATATCATCAATTTTGTTCTTAACGCCCAAGGCATGGATCTCTTCCACCACTACATGCAAGCGAGAATAATCAACATTAGCTTTTTTATGGGGTAGCATGGTGATGGAATCATATTTATTTTTAAAAACATAGTAGCACTCTTCCTTTGACTTCGGAGGAGCCTTCATGGATATTTTGCAATTGCACCCAAATATCATGCGTGGTAGATGATGCATTGATCCTAAAAAAGATATTTTTCAAAATACATCCAAACATGCCTTTGCATTGAATTTAACAAAAATAGGATCAAGTCTCTCATTCTCATTCGGAGCATTCTTGGTTACAAGCCACACTTTCCGATCGATTGATTCAAGGTAGGCTTGCATGTGAGCCTTTCAATAATAGTAATCGTCCCCCTCCAATACAGGCGGAGTCGCCACCCCGTTCGACATCTTTACTCAAGGCGGTGAAGCCCAAAAATAAGCACTTGACTCTAATACTACTTGTAAAGATCAAAGACACGAGAAAAGAGGATGAATTAGTGGACCTATAGGACTAATTTTGCTATGAACTAAAAATATAAGACTTGATCGCAACGAAAGCAAACCTATGCAATTCTAGTAGGTCAAGACCCCAAACAATGCTAGTAATAAAATAAGAACAACAACCAAGCATTAGCATGATAGCCACTAAGCGAAATCAAAGAACAACCTATCACTCTACTCGAACAGTAAGTAAATGCGGTAAGTAAAGAGAGATAGAGAGTGCTCAGTGTTTTTTTTCCCGAGGTCTCGGAAGGTAGTGCCTTCCTCTAATCTTCGTTGAACCACTCCTGTCAGAGTCTTGGTTTCTCCTGTTGTTACCAGAACGATGCTCAAAAGGGTACACTTTACTCCTAGACTGAAGTCACCGACGGCTCGACTGTTACACACAATACCCAAGCGCTAGAGCAAGACTCTAAGGCTCAAGCGCTCTCTCTTGGTGTCTCTTTCGGGCGGGAATCCAAAACCGTATACAACTTGATGAAGACTTCAACAATTTCCTCGGAAGCTCAATCACCAATCCTAGGCGGCCTAGGCTGCCCACACTAACAGTAATAGGCAAAAATCACTCCTCTCAAGCCCCACAAGCTCTAGAAATGTATGAATGCTCCCTATCACTCTCCTACTAGCACCAAAGATCTCCAATCTTGCTATGTGCTCTGTTGGTGGTGTCTCTTGGCTTCTCACAAGTTTTCTCTAGGTGATTAGACCTTAGGCACACTACAAAACATCTCTCTTCATGGTTTATCTGAGGATCTAAGGAGCATTCACACCCTCTAACACTTGTATGACAGGAGACAAATGAGCCCCTCCCCACCTTAATAGTATCGGCAGTCCTATGGGCTCTCTAACTAGTCCTTAGCTTTGGTCCTCCGACGCCTGTAAACTCCTCGTCGATCGTCCTTGTCATCCACCGAGTAACCTCACCATGTTGATGTAAAATTAGCGGGATGGAATCTACAATCACAACAGTTACCTATAGTGTTCATTTAATCACCAAAATCAATCTCTTCCTTTTAGATGACTTCAAAGGTCATGAAGCTAACAGATGGAGCAAAAACTTGCCCATGATTGAAGAGCCCAAGGTTCAGATTTGAGATCCGAGCCCGCACCCATGGGTGAAGTTTGACACCATATACACACCCTCTAATTTGAAATTTATGCACCCTCAGACAACAAGATAAAGCATTTTCTATGCATATTATGTAGCTGCAGTATATCCCACTTTCCTATATAGTGGCACAGGCGGATTGTAACGGTTGCTAGCAGTGGGGCACGGGTAGGCCTGCGTAGAGATCTATTTAAATACTAACTCAGACTTTTATTTTTTTAATGGATTTTATTCTTATCCAATCTAAAATTGTGGTATCGAATCCAATACGGTCTAGCCTTTAAAAAAATAAGATACTATCTGATCCTAACCCTTGGTCCAATAATAATAATAGAGGGTTGGCCCATGGGCTGTTATACCTTTCTAATTTATCTACTTTGATACGTAAGCACGATCTAGAATGCTTTGCAGCACTAGAAATAGGTATGATCCATGGACTCGACCCTTTATTTCTAAATGGATAATAATCAAAATCCAATCTTTTAACGAACGATCCAACTTACTCCAATATTTTCTTTTTAACCAAACACTATGGTCTAAAAAATTAAGCCGAACTGAAAGGTGGGCCTTTCGACTCTTGAATTCGTCATGCTCATTTTCAATCTAGCTTGGAGAGCCGTGCCACGCTATTAAACTTAATAGTCAAATGGCTATGAAGCTGTTGAACGAATCTTGTTGGGATGGGCCTATGTGGGACTTACTGCGGCCTTTCAATGAATCGGCCATTGTGTGAAAAGGAATGAAAAAGAAAAAGAAAAAGAAAAACAAATAGGTCAAACCATTTTGCTCGGGTAATTTGTTTTGCTCTTTTTTCTATAGAAAAAGTCCATTTTACCTCCTTGAATAAGTCACTTCATTTGTTTGACCTCCCCAACAAAATCTTGACATTCTCAAAAAAAAATCTTGATTCAATTTATTCTCCTAAGCAATTTTAGGAGCATCCGAGTTACTTCTAGGCACTGCCAATTGCAGCCCAAAATGAAAAAAAAAAAACTGCTGCAGGTTATGGGCCTAGAATGGATCAAGCAAATATGTTCGAAGTTAATATGTCCGTCATGGATCCTAGAACAATGGATTCTTATGGCCAAAGCAATTAGTTTGTGTGGGCAAAATTATTGATTCAAACGGCCAGAACAATGCATGGAACATTTGGGTGTCTTTATGCAACGCATCGTGCCGAAAGAAACAGCAAAAACAAGTATATTTGTCGGGATTATGTACCTTGGGTACCTACGGACCCAGAGTAAAAACAAAGGTCGAGTCATGGATTACGGCCCGCGGCCCGATTTTCTGCCCATGAAGGACTTCACCGCACCGCGCTACGAAGAGATGTCCCGACCCCTCGAGGCCAAGGTCGCCCGAAGACGCCAGCCCAACCATCGAAGGGCCGGGGCGGATCACAACAAAACCCATCCGATGGGTGGCGGGGGCCGGCACCCTCGCCTGACCTCCAGGGGTCAGCCACGTCATAATGGTCAACTTCTGACAAGCGCAGAGATTTTTGACAATGTACAGCAAAAGGTAAAGCAGCTCTGCAAGAGGTAATCTGGTTCAGAAGGAGGTAAAGCATTTGATGAGGATATCTCTCCTTTAGATATACACAAGACTCCTCAAATTAGTGTTGATGAAACTCATGCACGACAGTTGAGATTAGAGGTGAGCTCGTTTCTAAACACATGTATTCCTTCACTTGAGAATAAATTGCTACCTAATGACTTTATCATGATTAGGAACATTGGAGAGGGTTAAAGGAAGCATAAAGAAGGACTTGGAGATGCTCAAGATTAGCATCACATGTTCGACCCCGAAGGCTATCCAAACAACTCGGGTTCGAGTCTGACTTGGACTTCAGGAGCAACCTGCACTAAAACGGATGCCCTGGTCACATACGAGCTCCGTTTTAGATGTTCTAGATATGGATAGAAAGATAAGGAGATAAGCTTTCCAACGGATCTAATCTCGTCTAAAAATACTTCTTAGATCTCTAGGAATCACCAAAATAATATAACATCCAGAATCTATTAAGGTGCTGCGACACTATGTTTTTGCCTTCATGCCATGTATCTTTTCTTAGCCCATTAGTATTAGGGTTTGCCTCTAAGGTCATCCTAAACTCTATCTAATCAGTAGTTGCCGTCATTAGGATAAGGTTTTGATTAGTTTTCTTCTGTTATCAAATAGTTTTGTCGTTTGACGGATTGTTGGTTTTTCAACTTTGAGATTTTTAATTCAGATTTTGCAATTGAGTTGCGTTCTTCCTTGTTCTTGCTTGTGTTTTTCGATTCGTAGGCTGGGATTAGCCTTTTTGGCGAGGTCAACCGTGTGTACACGGTTGATAACCAGAGAAGAAGTGGTGCTGCGATTGCGGGATTTGAATCGTGTTCATTTTGAGGCCGGATCGATTGTGTCGCATCTCCACCAAATCGAGAGTTACCACAACCTGACGGAAAACTGGGAACCACGTACACATCAAGTTGTATTCAGAGCTTCAGGTGTACCTCTAGGTTCACATCTATCTTTGTCAAATTTGCATTCATCCTATGATGCACAAACAAGCTGCAACAAAAAAAAGTAGATCGTTAGGTGTTCCTCTGTCCAAGCCATGTTTAACCTTTTCATAATTTTATTTCAGAGTCCATAGTGTTGAGTTTGTGTCCTTAGTTTGTGTTTTGGTTGTTGGATTTCATACTTTTTTTATCCAAGTGTTTTTCTTCATCGTTCATCCACATCATGTTCAGATCTGTTATTGTGTCACATCTGTTAATTGTTTCTTTTGCATTGAAATTTTATCTCACCCACCCACCCCATATTTTGATCACAACCAGATCCACCCTTCATAGACCCACCTCTCCATATTTATCCACTGCTCAATCATCCACAAAAACATCCATAAAATTTACATCCAATTTGAAATCCGAATCTATTTTAAGCCTTTCACAAAATTCTGATTCGGAGATCTATCATTAAAATAGTCGTAACTTTTGTTTCTGGACTCCAAATTAGACATATAAGTACTTTTCAGGTATCTATAAAAAATTTTCATCCTCTGACGACCTAGATTCAAAAAATTCAGATAAAAAGTTTCTGTTTTCATGCTTCGAAGTTTCAGCACAGATTTAACTAAAATTTGAGATTTTCTCCAGGCCACATCTTTTATAATATTGATCTGGAATTTGGTCGTGCACCATCTTTTGTACTTCTGGTTCAGAAAAAATATCAAAAAAATAAATAAAAATAAAAAAATTTGGAAACCAAGAAACTGTGAATTAACCTTTGCTGAATTTTCCTAGTGCTGAAAAGTTTACTGATTTCTAGAGCCATATCGTTTGTGTTATTGCTGCGCTTTGATATCTCCATTCATATTCTTGTAACATCTGGATTTTTTATAAGATTAGGACAGCAACTAGAACATAGTACTTAGAACATTTATTCAATATTACTATCTGTTATAGAATTATATTCCACTAATTATTATTAAAGTCCTCCATGCTCCACATACCCACCTCAGATCAGCACTGTATTTGACCCTACAATTGTAAAATTACGATTCCCTGGTTTCTCCTACCACTGGTTGCACTATCCTTTACTTGCTTTGGTAAGAACCTTGCAAGAGCTCGGTAAGGCGTTTTCTTTTGTGAAATTTTCACCACCCATCCCATTATAGCTGTAGGAATAATATTTCGTGCTCTCTATATGCTATTTTTCAAACCAAGACAGGAAGAAAAGAAGGTGAATACAATGTGAGTAGTTCTTTGCAAAGAGTCTTTGATGATATCGATGCAAACTTTAAAAAACGCTTTGAGTTTGTGGAGAATATGAAAGGACCTAGATGTTGCCTAGAGAGGGGGTGAATAGACGTTCTTGAAAATTAATACAAACTTACAGCGAAAATTAAAATTGCCAAAACTGGAACTTCTAGTTTTGCCTAGATAGTATAGTAAGTAAACGCCTAAACCGGAACTTTCAGTTTTCTCAGGACTGAGGGATAAACCTGAACTTTGAGAGATTTCTCGATAAACTTGCAAAGCACCCCTAAAAGAGTACAAGGAACAAAATAGCTACTTGATTCACAGAGAATCAAGGGTTAGTCACAAGCACAACTTAATGAAACAAGAAATGCAAATCAAAGCATGGACACCAGGAATTGTTTCACCGAAGTTCAGCGACTTGCTCCCAAGTCGTCTACGTCTCCGTTGAGAAAGCTTGAGCTGCTCACAAGGCCAACTCCAAGCCGGATCTCTTTCAACCACTTCCCTCAAATTACTATCCTGCTTCTTCCCTTGCGGAGGCGATGCAGACCTTCACAAACTTTTCTGTGGCACACCACAAGCTTGGTTGCTTACCGGGCGACGCCTAGCCGTCTAGGATGCTTCACCTCCAAGAGTAACAAATGCTCACGGATTTGCAACACAATGCTCAAGTGTTCAATGGATGGGAGTGCTCAAATATGCTCTCAAAAAGCAATCTCTCAACCCAACACTTATGATTTCTCACAAATCACACAAGCCTCACAAAGAGGGGTTGGGGAGAGCTCTAGAATGATAGACGTGGGCAACACCAGCAGCTTCCACTAAGGGGAGAGAGGAGGTATTTAAACCACTCTCACAAAAAACTAGCCGTTGGGGCTAAAACTGGGAAAACCGAAACTTTCGGTTTTCAGAAGAAACTAGCTGTTAGACACAACCCAGGGAAAAACGGAACGTCCGATGTTCCAAACCGGAATGTCCGGTTTGGGAACTCTGGCAAAGTGCCGGACACTCCGGACGTTAAAACCTCGACCACAGAGAGGGCTGCTCGGACACTCCGATGGAGACTTTAGCTGATTTTCCTCTCAGCAAAACTTATGAAGGTGTATGGTCATTGTGTTTCTCTCTTTTCACTAGGGTGTTCATGAGCACTGAGATTATGTTTTAATCTATGTTGCATCCCTCTTAAAAGAGCGGCAAACCTATACTCAAGAAATAAATAAAAAGCTATAATGAACACTTGAGCTTCGATTCTTGAATCTTGCCACTTCTTCCTAAAATTGCTTCTTGAGGATGAGCAACACACGTTTTGCTTGAGCTACTCCGTTTTGAGCTAGTAACATTGAAAACTTTCAATCCATGTGATCAATATCCACTAAATGCTTCCAAGATACTTCTTTTCTTCTTTTTCAATAGAATATCGACACTTAGCAAAATATGACTCCTTGTAGCTTGAAAGGTCCATCACGATTCAACTCAACTTGTCCTTCTCCGATACTAAGGTTCTTCGGCGTCAAGACTCCTAGCCCTTCTCCCTTTCTTGGTCCATCACAACACTGTCAAGTTAATCCGTCACCTTCTCACTAACTTGAGTCAAATGTTGCCTTGTATCCTCAATGAATGCTTCTTGAATTATTTGATGTCAACTTCACAAACCAAGGGCCTTTTTGGTTGAGATCTTAAATATAATCTATCATAACTCTTGATCTCATTTTTGCTTAGCACAACCTCTCTTGGCTTCCTTGACATCAACTTCAATCTTTGCAAGTCAACTAGCTTCATGTAGAGATCTTTAATTTGATTCATCATAAGTCATGATCTCTCTTTTTGCTTGTCTTTGCTTCTCTTGACTTTCTTGCCATCCACTTTTATCATTGCAATTCAAGTAGCTTCTTGTTGAGACCTTTCTTGAATCTTTAGGCACTCACAGCTTTTAACTTCATTTTGCTTATTTCTTCTTCACTTGACGTAGGATGATTACCTCTTCATTCTTCATGTGACAAGTGACCTTTTGATGGGATCTTCACTTAGAGTACACATATCTCTTGATCTCACTCTTGACTTATAACAACTTCACTTTGACTTGGGATCAATGTATTCTTGATTGAAAGGGATATGACAGTCATCATGAATCAAAATATTTCAATACTCTTTTAGGACTAACAACCTGCTCATCAACTCAACAAATAATGTTAGTCCTTTAATGTCACACCTGGTTCTAAGGTTAAAATCAAGTGACCCTTTATGTGTGCCCAGGAACCAAGTTTCACACATAAAGTGACTTCATTAATGGTAAAACAGAACAATGTCTCGAATAACTAACTATTACAAGAATAGACTAAGAGTCTTATCAAATTACAAACCAAACAGCGGAAACAAAACGAAAGCTTCTGGGCTCCACAGGCAGTTGACCGAATAGCCCGCCTAGACGTCGACTCCAGGGTCTTCAAAGTTCTCCCAAGGTTCTCCCTCTACTGAGCAGCAATTATAAAGGAGTACGTGTGTACTTAGCAAGTGTGGGAAGCATATGACATGTGGCAATTATCAAGGAACAGGCAATATAGGTTTTAATTGCATAAAAACACACATTAGAGACACACAATTCCTATTAAGCACCTAGTTACTAAGTGAAAGATATCGTACCTATGAATAGTAAAAAGAGTAACAGAATCAGATCACAGTCTCCCACTGTGATTTACCAATCCAAACCAATACCAATACCATTACTAATTCCCGCTAATCATGTGAGGGTCCATGCAATGCTCGTGACCGTGAGCACGGCTGTCAAGACAGTTTTACACTCTGCAGAGGTTGTACAAATTTCCCCACGAGTAGTGATTTCATCCCCTGTTGCTAGGTGATTAAAAGAATCTCCATTATGCCTGTGCTGTCGCACTCGCACACTTCCTTTGGTGTGAGGGCCAAGAGATCACTACAAGGCTTTTTCATGACTTCCGTCAGCTTGTACGTGCCCACTAAGGTTTCGCCCGTCGAGCACTAACCGGAACCCGAGAGGCCCCCTCTTGTGCCGAATGGTTCCCGGGAGTAACCCTCCCTTCCCCACACATCTCTCTCCAAGCGGATCCAGGCGTAACCCGCTTTCTCCGCTCCACCAGCTGGCACGCACAGAACTGGTTTTCATCACTTACTACGCCAGGCCGCGCCCATTCTTGGCATCGTGGCTGTACGAAAACACATAGGTGGTCGCTCCACGAACCGGTCCTTAGATTTGAGGAGATAACTTACCAAGGAACAGTGCCAGTAACCCTGCACACAGTCCTACACCAACCATATCGCCCAAATCCTCACTATCTAAGTTACTATTAATCTCTCATTAACCCTCGTGAAGCTTGTATAATGATCTATTTAAATATACCCAACCCGGCAGTAGCAATCTAAGCATGTGATCTACCCAACATTAAAGTAAACTATGGTGATAAGGCATAATGTGAAAAGCTAGGAGGTCGGAGGTGGCCGCGCGGGGGTTCTCGTCGACGAGGGGTTGGCGGCGAGGTTCGACGACGTCGGGAAGGTGCACCGGGCGATGGC
>BCLG01000001.1:124798-136223 GCA_001602295.1 Zoysia matrella | reverse complement strand
GGTGAATATCCAATCATTAGATTACTTTATGCCCATGTATCACTCCCAACACTTGTTATCTTTTTTCTCTATTTAATTCTTGACTTCTGAATTTTCTGCAAAAACTGGAATTTTCGGTTTTACAAACCGAAACTTTCAGTTTCTCAGACTCTGTAAACTTCAAGAATCTTTTGAGAAAACTTTTTTTAGCTTATTACTGCCTTCTTTATGATTCGTGTACAAGCCTTAGGTACCTGAAAAATTTAGCAAGAAGAGATTCTCCAAAGGAGATATTAAATTTGACTTTTATGTAAGGCTGGCATCAATTTAGATCATTATCTAGCATCTCTTTTGTCATTGATAAAGTTATATTTGAATGAGAGAGATACAAGAAGACATTTGAGTGATACTTGTTATCGAAATGCAATAGATGTAGTTGTTGCACCATAGGACTTCAAGCTTGGCCAAATACATGAAAGTGTATTGAACTAACCAAGGCTTGACATCATTGCACTCCTAAGACCTGTAGACAAAATCAAGTATATCTTGGTACCCAAATCTTGTTGGGTCCTTGACAGTTAGTTCCACAAAATTTTGGCTTCCAAATTGGCCTTGTACTAGCAATGGGTGAACTAATCACCTTAACCGCACAAGTGTCATTGTTGGCCTTAATAGATGATGAACTAGTCAACTTAGAATTTAAAGCAAAGGCCATAGGACAATCCTTACCAATGTGTCCTTTGTTTCTACAAGTGTAGCAAATTCTATGCTTGTATTTTCTTGTAGACAATGTTTCTTGCTTCTTCTTCTTTTCTGCGATGCCTATGTATCTCTTGAAAGCATTGGAGAAGCCTTTGTTCAATTTTGCTGGAGGCTGCAGCTTTTCTGCTGAAACCGAAACTTCCGGTTTGGTAAACTGAAACTTACGGTTTTTGTAGTTTTCCTCCATCCTGATTTCTTTAGGGCACGAGACAATCTTGTGCCCTTTTTCTTTGCATCCAAAGCATCTCCTCTGAGATAATCTTCTTTGTCTTCTAGAGAGAGTTGCTTGGTCATTTTTATTCATAGGACACTTTGATGCAATATGTCCCTCTTGAGAGCTACTTGAGCACTTGATATTGGTCTTCATTTTATATATTTATTTGTTCCCCTTGATATAATACTTGTGTTGGTTCTTGCTATAGTTCTTGACACATGTGGCGATTGATCCCTTCTCAAGCTTCTTCACCATGTTGTCACGATTATCTTGAGATGGTTGCACACGGTCTTTTCTCTTCAAAGAACCAACATCCATCTTGAGCTTCTTGATTTCTCTCTTGAGAGCATCATTTTCACTTGCAATGAAGTCATCACAAGTTTCTACAATAATTTGCTCATCACAAGATGGCTTTGCTTGAGAGCAACAATTGTTAGCACAAAATAAATCAAATAATTTTTGAGATGAAGAACATTTAGAGACTATGGGTTGGTAGGATGTTACCGTAGTTAACACAATCTCATGAGCGACATTCAAAGTGATGTGTGATTCTACAATACTCTCATAGGAGCACAAAAGCTCATTATGATCATTTTGCAAAACCACATGCTTCTTGCTAAGCCCTTCTAGTTGAGCCTTGAGATCTTGATTTTCTTTCTCTAATTACGCTACATAAGAATTAGAGTTAGAAGCATAAGCATATTTATTATCAAGATTTTCAACCAAGGATACACTTGACTCCTTCCTCAAATTATCATTATTGACAATAAGTTTAGAATTACTCATTGTCATGAGGCAAAAGGAGTCTTCATCATTTGAAGTCATATTTATTGGTGATGTGGACTCTTCACTTGGCCTGAAATGACAACAATCGTCAAGCGGCAAATCAATTGAAGACTTACTGATTCTGTCGAAATCAGAACTTCCGATTTCAGAAATCGGAACTTCCAGTTTTTTAAGAATGGCCTGAAGTTCCACAACTTCTTGATCTTTCGTGTGTTCCACTTTAGCTTCTTCACAGGAGCTTTCTGAGGTTGAAGCATTGATATTTTCATTCATTGATGATTGAGCTTCAACATCATCATTTTTGCCATAAGCTTCTTTTAGAGACACCCAAAGAAGGTGAGCATCATCAATGTAACCATGCTCCTCGATAAGCTTGTCAAAGACATCTGGACATAAAGTACTAGACATAGCATTAGCTTGAGCATTGCGTTGATAGAGTATTACTTCCTCTTGAGTTAAGTTTTTTAAGTCATCATAGTCAAAATCAACGTGAAGAATACTTGCATCCAAAATGTTCAACAAGAAAGGATCTATAGCTTTAAATACATTGAGCATACAAGAACACCATAATTTGTAATTGCAAGAATTTAACACTATTTCTTCAAGATCACCTCCCATTGATATCTTTTCTCACGACAGTTAAGCTTGAATGTGAGTCCTTGCTCTGATACCAATTGAAAGAAAGGTGAATAGGCGTTCCTAAAAATTAACACAAACTTGCAACAAAAATTAAAACTGCCAAAACCGAAACGTCCAGTTTGTAAAACCAGAACTTCCGATTTTGCCTAGATAGCACAGTAAGTAAATGCCTAAACCAGAACTTCCGGTTTATGATATCCGAACTTCTAGTTTTCTCGAGACAGAGGGATAAATGCCTCCACCTTTTCATGCAAGTTGCAAGGCATGGAGGAGTCGAGGTTCCGACAATAAACTTGTGTCGAGGATGACTCTAAAACAAGAAGAGGAGGATGATAAGGACATCTCTCCTTTAGATACACACAAGACTCCTCAAATTAGTATTGATGAAACTCATGCATGACAGTTGAGATTAGAGGTGAGCTCATTTCTAAACACATATCTTCCTTTCTTTGAGAATAGCTTGCTACCTAATTACTTTATCATGATTAAGAACATTGGAGAGGGTCAAGGGAAGCATGAAGAAGGACTTGGAGATGCTCAAGATCAGCAACACAAGTTCAACCTCGAGTAGATCCTAACAACTCGAGTTCGAGTCTGATTTGCACTCCATAAGCAACCTGCACTAAAATGGATTCCTCGATCTCATTCGAGTTTCGTTTTAGACGTTCTAGATATAGATGGAAAGCTAAGAAGATAAGCTTTCCAAGGATCTAATCACGTGTAAAAAATACTTCCTAGATCTCCAAAAATCATCAAAATAATACGACATTCAAAATTTGTTAGGGTGCTGCAACACTATCTTTTGGCCTTTGGGCCGTGTATCTTTTCTAGGCTTATTAGTATTAGGGTTTGCCCCTAAGGTCGTCTTAAACTCTATATAATCAGTAGCCGCCATCATTAGGGTTAGGTTTTGATTAGTTTTCTTCTGTTATCAAAAGTTTCATTGTTTGACGGTTTGTTGGTTTTTCAACTTCATAATTTAATTCAGATTTCACAATTGAGTTGCGTTCTTTCTTGTTTTTGCTTGTGTTCTTCGATTCGCAGGCTAGGATTAGCCTTCTTGGTGAGTTCAATCGTGTGTGCACGGTTGATAACTAGAGGAGAAGTGGTGATGCGATTACGGGGTTCGAATCGTATTGATTTTGTGGTCAAATCTATTGTGTGTCGCATCTCCACCAAATCGAGAGTTACCACAACCTGACGAAAGATCGAGAACCACATACACATTAGCATTCCGGTGAGAGGTAAAGCAATCCGATGAATGGTAAAGCTAAATGGCAATGTAACCTTTGTCCTCTATTGTTTGACAAAGAACGATCGAAGGACACCGGCCAGCTGCTCCGGCACCAGCGGATGCCAGAGGATCAACCACGTAGAAGATCGTGGCACCACCCATCAGAGGCCGCTCGACTCCGATACAAAGGGCTACTGGGGGCCTTAGACGACAGGTTAAGAGATTCAACAAGTTATGACACACACACCACATACGCATCAGACCCCAACCCTTGGACGGTAAAAAATCGGGAAGCATGAATTAACTTACATGCAATTATCTCTTTTGCAGAGGCAAGATCAGAGGCAAGCCGCCAATTCTCCAACCGCACATTCATGGCCCCTGGTTGGCCTCCTCGAGCGCAATCCAGCTCGACTCCCAGGAGAAGTTCAGCTGGTGATGGAGCGCCAGCTGGAGCTGGATCGCGGCGTCTCTCAACGCATCACAACAGGCCCTCGCCTTCTCCATCTCTTGCCAAAGAGCGTCGACATTGGCCTGCAATCTGAAGCCGCCCAGCAGCCGACCCACCGCCTTGGCAAGGGTTTCCTGCGAGCAATATGACTCAGTGCCACAACACACAGGTTCGACTAAAAAAAACTATGTGCTTAGAAAAACTTACCCAACACCTCAGCAGGTACGGATCATCAAAAAGCTCCCGGCACTCGGTCATGTTGCCGAACAGTTTGCCGAGGCTGGAGCACGCCACATAGGCAAGGCAGTGGACTTCGGCCATCCGGTCTTGTAGACCTAGAAGGCCCTCGCCATGGCCTCGATTGAGGGACCGTCATCATCCGCCGCCCCCTGGACGCCCAAGGACGAGGGGTCGAATGCCGTTGTAGCATGCGGCAGTGCCACGGGCGCCATCGCCATCTCCTTCTAGCCCTCCTCCTGGGCCTTCTCCCCGGCCTCTGCTGCACTGGCCAGGATTACTTCTGCTACCGGCTCCTCGGCGCCCTCTAAGGCCGGCTCCTGTGGGCCCATGGCCGGATCGGCCGGGGCAACATCCTCCTGCTTCCCGGCGTCCTCCGAGCTCAATTCCCCCGCATCTCCAGCGACGGCGGGCGGAGACAGGCCTGCCAGCGCTTCATGGGAAGAGGACAAGGGCATCTCCCTCGGCCCCTCGACAGGGACGGTCGGGAACAGTGCAGGCTCGTCCTTGCTGACCACCATCTCGTCTCCCCCCGGCATCGGCAGCTGGGGGTGGAGGCTGCAGGATCACTTCACTGACCACTGGGGTGGCGGCCGACGAGTATTGAACTGAAGCCGGTGGTGGCGTCGCCGCACGCGCGGCGGCCCCGATGCCAGCATCAACCTCTTCATGGCCGGCCACAGGCACTGGCGCGGGGACAACTGCGACAGCACGAATTGCGGCAATCGACGACGGAGCTCTGCAAAGCCTCGAAATAGGTCAGATGCACGAACTAAACCAAGTAACTTTAGCGACTATGTTAAGATGCAGGAACTTATGCTTTCGACCGACTGGTCAGGAATTTTCGTCCCCGAGGCAGCATCGGCTGGCCGGCCCTTGGGGGTTGGGATGACCCCGCCCCTGCCACCTGGCTCGTAGCAATGACGGGAGGAGCACTGGAGTTGGCCCCAACATCCACCGAGCCCTCGGTCCTTGACTTGTTGGGCGGGGGCAGCAGCACGCCTTCGAAAGACACCGAGCCCCCCACACTGACGACGATCACCGGATGCGACCCGGTGGTCGCAGAGGCTGGGATCGGGACCCCCGGCCTGGCACTCATCGGCGGCGGGGATCCGGCCAGCGGAGTCCTGACCGAACCCTGAGCCGACGGGGCCACCGGCAGGTCAACCACTAGATCAGCGTTGAGGTACTGCTGCAGGACCCCGCCTCGTCGCTTCCAATTAGCGGCCTTCTTCATCTGTGCAGGGGCCTGAGGCGAGCTTGCTGCGCTCGTCCCAACCACGTCCGGACTGCCCGAGCCTGCGCCGACCGCAGTCAAGGACGACCCCACGGGCGAGCGTGGCCTAGGACAGACCCTACAACGAGAACAATGGCAAATTCCCTAAGTTCGTGACTCCTATCTGCACCTGACCTCAGCTACACTACAAACTCAAACGACAATGGAAGCAAAAGATCAACTCACCAAGGTGCGGCGGTCCTTGTCCAAGGGTAGTGGGCCCTTGGTTATCTCTTCAGCAATCTCCCCCTCAAGCAACTTCACCACCCAACGAACGACGTGCCTTGGCATCAGCTCGACCTCGAGCACCTCCAGAGTGTCGTCTCGGGACCTAGCATACTCCTTCATGGGCCTGACCTGGAGGCAAATCAGCTGGATGCGGCGCACGAACTTCCCGATGACAGCAACACTGTTCAGACCTGCCGCTCGCAGCTGCTCGATCTGGAGCAAGAGCGGCTCCAGCACCTTCTTGTCGGCCGTGGGCTGCGCCTTCCACGAGTCAACGGTCTCGACCGGCTCGTCACGGAAGATCGGGAGTCGGGGTCGGCGTTGGTGATGTAGAACCACTTGTTGTGTCAACCTTTCAGTTAGGTCTTCAGCGGCACCTTGATGTACTCCTTGGCTTGCGTATTCCGAAGCATGATCCCGACACCGCCGGTGCGCTGCCTCGTGCCGCCATCCAGTTGTTTTGCTGATGCGGAAAAGGTAGAGCCAGAGGGTGAGGCTGGGTGCAATCCCCAGGTACGTCTTGCAAAGCGTAATGAAGGTGACGATCTACAGGTACCCGTTGGGGTTGAGGTGGTGGAGGCAGACATTTTAGTACGTCAGAAGGTTGCGGAAGAAGACGCAGCTTGGCAGCGCTAGCCCACGCTCATGGAACGCAAACTTGCCCCTGCGATGGCGCGGCGCCGCCTGGCCCACTGTAGCCTGCCACTGGACGACGTCCTTCACAGAAAGAAGGCCCGCGTTGCAGTATGATTGGAGAGTTCCCTCATAGACAATCGACTTCCTCCAAGCGGCGGCCAAGGTGACGGCAACGAAGAGGACAATGACAATGACAACGACGATGATGACGAAGAGGAGAACGACGGCAAGCACGAGTGCGGTGGTGACAAGGATGAACACGGCGAGCTTGTGCGCGAAAGCAAGAGGAGACGAAGCGTTTGAAAGCGAAGAAAGCAGGCGACCGGGTGGATTTCAAAATCCCTCGCGCGGTCCTATTTAATGAAGACCGAGGGCGAACGTTTCACGCCCCCACAACCCCGAAGCACGACGTGACGGTGCAGTAACTGCGCCATCATGGGTGCGCACGGCAACATGCACCCGTGGCTCGGTCACCCCACCCGCTGACAGGTGGGACCGAGCGCCACCTCGCCACTTCCGCCGCAAAGGATGTGACGTGTACTCACCTGACATGCCAATTAATGGCTGACAGGAGCTAGTTGGATGAGAAAGGCGAAATCGAACCGTTCGAATCGTCCGACGGTTACAATTCCTATGCGCACTATCCATCGTCCATGTGTACATCGCGGAACCGCACGATCACCAAAGCTGTTACTGGTATCTGTTACTAACGCCTTGGGTTCGAATCCCACGGACCCAGGTAGCCGAGGGTCGACCACCAAATCGCTTGGCCCAGCACCTGCCAGGAGCGCTGATCATGGGACACGGCCAGTTCGTCTGCTCTGACCTAGTCGTAATGCTGATCATGAGATATGGCCGGTTTGACCGGCTTAATCTAGGCATCCATCTCAAAATTCAACCGACAACAAAAGTTGGTTCCGGCCACCCTCAGTGGTTGGGAAATTCCGTCTCAAGGACTAAACCCCCGACAAACCTTTTGGATCGTCCAAAGGCTTGGGGGCTTCGCCCTACGAGTGCGCTCGCACGCACCCGCAGCATTTTTTTCACGAGGAATGGAGACAAAACCCCCGACAGACCCTTCGGATCACCCGAGAGCTCGGGGGGCTACGCCCTACGGGCGCACTCACGCGCACTCATAGGATCAATGACTGAAGACCAACGATCAAACAAAGTTAAACCCCCAATTGATCCTTCGGATCTCCCGGGGGCTCGGGGGGCTATGCCCTACGTGTGTGCTCGCACGCACCCGTAGGATCAATCGTCGAAGCTCATCAATGATTAGCCCAATGCCGCCTCAATGGAGATTGCAAATGGCGCAAGACTCAGGGCTACTTGTCGGGATTATATACCTCGGGTACCTACGGACCAGAGTGAATACAAAGGCCGAGTCATGGATTATGGCCCGTGGCCTGGTTAGCCCACGAAGGACTTCACCGCACCGCGCTACGAAGAGATGTCCCAACCCCTCGAGGTCGGGGTTGCCCGAAGACACCAGCCCGACCATCGGAGGGCCGGGCCAGATCTCAACAAAATCCAGCCGATTGGTGGCGGGGGGTGGCCGGCACCCTCGCCCGACCTCCAGGGGTCGGCCACCGCTTTAACGGTCAACTTCTGATAAGCGTAGAGATTTCTGACAACATACAGCAGAAGATAAAGCAGCCCTGCTGGAGGTAAAGGTTCAGAAGGAGGTAAAGCATTCTGGCAAGAGGTAAAGCAATCCGACGAATGGTAAAGCGGCAAAGTAACATTTGTCCCCTATCGTTGGACAAAAGATGATCGAAGGACACCGACCAGCTGCTCTGGTGCCAACGGGTGCTAGAGAATCAACCTCGCAAAAGATCGTGGCCCCACCCGTCAGGGGGCTGCCAGACTCCTATATAAAGAGCTGCTGGGGGCCTTAGACGACAGGTTAAGAGATTCAACAAGTTACGATATACACACCACATACGCGTGCTAGGGTTCTTGCGTGAGCAAAAACTCTTTCGCCATTGTAACCCTGTTTCGAGTATATACGATCCACTATCTTCTCCTGGACATAGGGTATTACACCTTTATCGTGGCTCAAATCAGGCTAAACCTTCAGTCTTTCATAGATTAGGACATATCGATGCGAAGAGGACACCAAATTTCTTTTCGATTATATAAATTCTACTGTGTCGATGGTCAGAACACCGATAATACTACTGGGCCTGATGAAGAAGAGCCTGCAGACTTGGACTGTCTACTAAGCAAGCTGGGCTGACTAATAAGCAAATTGGGCCGTCTACCAAACAAAACATGGATAAAGGGACTTAATTTTGCTGTCTGCGGTTGCACGCACTGTACGTAGTAGGCTAGTAGCATGGCACTTTGCTATGCGCGCCCGCAGCAGCAGCCACTACGATTGTGCAGTTAATTTAAAGCGAACGGGTCCAAAATTATAACCAAAGGGGGGGGTACTAGCAAGTTTTGTTTTACCACCCAATAAAGTCATGCTGCTCAGTAAGGCAATTCCACACGAGTCTATCTTGTAAGAGTAGTGAAAAAGCTTGGATCGCTCTTCTGATCACTGAGACTATATTCCGAACAGATCTAAGGGCTCCTTTACAATGGAGGAAATTTTTGTGTTTTTTAAATTTTTCCTGTGAAATTAAATTGATTTATACAAATTTCTATATTATTTTTGTAAAAATCGTACATTACAAGGGAGCCCTAAGGATTGGTGACATAGACCGTGAAGAATCATCTTCGCATTGAACTTAAGACTTTTTCAGCAATCTGAGATCTTTTACATACTCTCTCCGTTCTTTAATTATTATCGTTGTTGACTTTTAACTTCAACTTTGACCCTTCGTCTTATTAAAAAAATTATTAAATATTATATATTTTATTATAATTTTATTTATCATTAAAATTATTTGAATCATAACTTAAAATTTTACGAACTAATTTTTTAAATAAAATAAATGGTCAAAGTTGGAATTAAAAATCAACGATGATAATAATTAAAAAATAGAGAGAGAACATCACATGACTCACATCTCTTACCAAGTTAAGATAAGAAGCATATATACTGACAACCCCAATGCGAATATGAAGAATACGTAGGCTTTCCAATAACTTCCCGGTTATGGCGAAGGAACTTCTCCAAGGATGCTTTGGCGTAGTAACAACTTGAGCAGGCCAGACACACATAGGTGTCCTTGGTTAGCTCCTGAGATGGGATTGCCAAGAACGGTCTTATAAGTGTTTGTTTTTTAACATTTGTTGCAGTTCTTGTAGTTAATAATGACCATTCATTTTATTAGATTAAGTAGTTAAAAATAGAGATATATTTCCTCTATTCCTAAATTGGTGTTGCCTTGACTTCTATGATCATCTTTGACCATTCATTTTATTCAAAAAATTAGTTTGAATGTGTAAAATTATATAAGCTATGTTTCAAACACCTTTGATGATAAAGCAAATTACAACAACATATATAAAATTTATCATATTTTTTGAATAAAATGAGTAGCCAAAATATATGAAATTATAAGCTATGTTAGAAGTCAAAAGCGACATCAATTTTATTTTTTTTAAGAACAACAGTGACATCAATTCAGAAATGGAGAGAGTACCTAATAAATGTACTTAAGTTGTGGATTGGTTAAAAAAATGGTTCATCCTATGCTAACTTTTAAAAATCAATGACCGATAATAATTGAGGAGGAGTACCTCAATTTTTCTCAAGCGCCGTAACAAAAAAAAATTGACAGGGCCATATAAGAGCTTGTTGATGAATGACTTGGGAATTGAATAAGCCTCTCGATCTCCTATATGGAGTGGATGGATACCTCTGCTATGTGTTATTGAGGCCAGGAACCACGCCATGGCATGATGATTTCAGAGAGTTTATAATAAATAAAAATATTCATTTGCAACTATATCTACAAGTTAATTAATTACACCTGAAACCCGACTCCAGATAACCTGAACTATGTCGATGCTAACATATATTTGAACAGATCGATCACAGAGCGAGTATACTACTACTAGTCAAGGAGATCACATCTTCCGTATAGTCCGCCCCTAGGCAATGGCGCATATTTTGGACAGAACCGTACTGTGTCCAGACCCACGCGAGGCACTTGTGCTAGCTACCGAACCAAGACAACAGTCCATCGTTGACCTCGGACCCTGTATTCTGTATACTCTGTAGTTTCTGTTCCATTATTCGCGTTTCAGTTATGTATCCATCCCCAAAGTGTTGTCGGATTCCTTCAGAATCTCGTGGCTCGAACTCTCACTCTTATCTCGATGACACCATTGGTGATCCATTGCTCGTGCCTTGGGCCAGTCAATGGCTTCTTTATTCTTTCCCAAAAAGGAATCACTTGATTTCTAAAAACTAATTCTAGTGAAGATGTCGGTCTCACTGTTGCTGTAGTAAAATCAGTGTCATGTATATCACTGATAGGCTAAGTCACGAAACTAAATAAAAGTATAAAAACAATTAACAAATAATAGTCTCTTTGTTGCAAGTGATTATTTGTCCAATAGCATCACTCATTCGACAGGTATACGCTACTGATAAACTGAAGTCGTCGATAAGAAATGGCAACAAGCTTGAAGAACATCAAGTTGAGGTTCAAATAAACGCAAAACGCTATAAAATATTGTTACTCTCTCTAAGATATTACACGCTCCATTTCAATAGAAAAATATTTTACTTTCAACTTTTGTAGCCTTTAAGATATAAAGATTGTTGTTATAAAAAACAATAGAAAAGCATTGTCCTATATTATGTGCCATCCTACAATCTTTAAATTTTCTTGATTTACTTGTCACTCTCGTTTCCCAATCATTTTTCTCCATTATGCTAACAAATTATTTCTCTCTATTTACAAATACATCTTTATCTCCTCGTTTTCATTATGTTACATTTTTTTCACCCTTTTTTAATTACTATGCCCAAAATTTAAGAGGTCTTTTGGATTGAAGGGTTTTATAAGAAGCCATTGA
>BCLG01000001.1:87146-124585 GCA_001602295.1 Zoysia matrella | reverse complement strand
GGTGTCTATTTCATAGGAAATTATAGGAAAGCATACATTCACCCTGACATCTTTTATTCTTACCTACGTGTAGGATTGAGGCAAAGTGCTGCTAATCAGAGTTGTAAGCAGCCATTAATAAAGGTGATAAATCAGTGCTAAAAATACAGTGAAGGAATCCTAGGTTTCTCATATGGGGTATCCAAACGAGTGCATTGAAAACTTTTCTACTTTTTAATTCTCTGTTTTACATATACATTCTTACCCTATTTCTATTTTTTGAATTCTTACGTTTTAGATCATATCTCAAAGGAGCTCTAAAGTGATAAGTAAATCGGGACTGAAAGAGTAATATAGATTTCATTATACCGTTCAGAATGTTGAAATATTCATCAAAAAATCAGATATATGGTGGCATACAGAGGGTACTATAATTAATTTACTACTCCCTCCATCGCAATAAAAGTTTATTTGTAGTTTTTGTTGGTTATAATTTTGATCAATGATTTTGATAAATTTAATTAAGTTTAATAGCATAAATTATATATATTATAAAAATATTTATTTTGATGAATATAAAAATACAAATATTAAGTTTTTTAATTTAACTAAATTTATAAAAATTATTGATCAAAGTGTAAGTTAACAAAAGTTAAAAATAAACTTCTACGTGATCGTTGGTAGTAATTTGAAGCCTGGATGGACCACACCTGTCTCTCCGCGGGAGCGTGACGCGAGACAAGGAGTTTGGGTCAAATTCTACCGTCCCTACTCCCGAGCAAGAGGTCAAAGATTTGCAGACGTTCGCACCAACCGAGCCAGGCAGGCAGAAATTAGTGCCGCTCATCATGTGGATGTCCCCCGCATCCGCATTTTCTTTTATGCACCGCCGTGCTAGGCTCACATGCCACTAACTCAGAATCATTAATAAAAACCGTTATGCGCTGCTGAAGAGTATGCATAAAAAAAATTCGGTGCACGGATTCTTTTACAAATTTAATTATTTTTTATTATAGTTTTAATTTAAGAAAAATAAAAATTTAGTTTATTTTCATTCTTTTTTATCTACGAGACAGAAGGAATAAATAATATTATCTAATGTCTCTGTTCTTAAATTGATGTTATCATTAATTTTTAAAATCACCTTTGACTATTCATTTTATTCAATTTTTTTAATAAATATAATATTTTTCTTATTATTAGAGTTATTTAATCACAACTTAAAATTTTACACATTTAAATTAATTTTTTAAGTAAGATGAATAGTCAAAATTAATGTTAAAAATCAACAGCGACATCAATTTCAGAACAGAGGGAGTACAACTAACTCATATATAACCAGCGTACTTATCACCACTTCGTGCAACATTTTTCTTAATTATAACATAATAATGCTCAAAACCACTCGCAGCAGGATTTACTTAGGAAGGTGACAAATATCTAAAAAATGTTAACTAGCTCACATTTTATTTTTAAATTAAAGCACCCACCAGAACAAGTGACTTATGTGCAGAAGTAAACTAGCCCGTACAAATTAGTACTACTAATGAGTAGACATGTAATCACAAACATCGATCCTTTCCTCCTTTTGTAATAGTAGTTGCAAATGATCTCTCATCGAGTTTTGTTAGTGCTCTAAGCAAGAAATTTTGTTGTCTGCTGCCTGTTGGGCATTAGTACGGTGCACCTGAGGTGCGCCAAATAATGATCAGACAGAGTGTCTTGGTTCCATTACCAACAGGAAAAACTGACGAGTGGCAGTTTTAGATTTATGTTGGCGGACACTGAGTGGTGATAGCAGCCCATGCATCATCAATCCGATGTACGAATGGATCTTTTATGGAACGCGCAATAAACAGTAGTAATATATATATATATATATATATATATATATATATATATATATATATATATATATATATATATATATATATATATATGTGTGTGTGTGTGTGTGTGTTACTCTAAGGTACAATATTACAAAAGTATTTACTCTACCCATCCTAAGAAAATGTCACTTTAGTATAAGATTTATCCTACCAAACATTTATCTTGTTTTCTAATTACAACTCTAGCTCTATCTCTCTCCTCTGTTACCTCTTCTTATTTTCTATATGCTCTCTTCTTTTTCATATATCTTTAATCAGTGGCAGAACTTTGTTTTCAAGGCGAATAGGGCAGCCACCTCCCGCTCAAGACACAATAAGCCACCAATATAAAATTAAAAAAAAAAGAAAAAATCACATTGGAAGTGATTTCCAATCATTCACAAGTTTTAAGGCCCTTTTTTGAACATGTTATTTTTTGTAAATCTTATATTTGTCCAATGAAATTTAACTGATTTCTATAAAACTCTTTTATGATTCCTATCGAATATCTACATTACAAATGACTTGAATATTTAAAGTAATACTTGTATTTTTCGCCCACCACTAGGACCACGGCTCCAGTGGCCCTCAATGGAGTTCCACCACTGCCTTTAATCTCTGTGTCCAACTCATAAAATTTTTCTGAGACAGATATGGTACTACTAGTTTTATACATTTTGGGAGCGCAATGAAACTAATTTAATATTGTTAAACGATACAGTACAACCTACCGACAATAGTCCTTAGTGTTTAGTTAAATCGAGTAGATGGATGGTAGTACGGACAATGCTATGGAAGGTTAAAAATGCCAAGCAATGTGCTAGGTAGGGCCGTTAGTTACACTAACCTGCGCCATATTTTTGAGCAACATGTCCGTAATGAATGTGCGGTCGCTGGAGCTGTAATCTTCACAATTTAAACTGCGCTGGCTTGAATCATGCATGCTTTGTCTTGGCATGTTTGAATTTTAGCACAATACCATCGTTTGTAATGTTTGGATCCATAGAACAAGATTCCAAGAACTGGACCGATTAAGTTGAACCTTGTTCACAGATACTGTGTGCGTGTGTGGACAACAGTGTTCTGACAGTAACATGAGAGAACAGATGCTACACGGTTAGCCTTGTTTAAACTATTTAGCATGTTAGTATGAAATGGTAAAAGATCAGTAGCGGACTGAAACCTTCAATTTCAGTTTGCTAAAAAATACTCTCTTCTTTCCTGATTGATGTCATGTTTACTTTTAATATCAACTTTAACCATTTATTTTATTATAAAAATATGATAAATTTTATATATTTTATTATAATTTACTTTATCATCAAAGATGTTTGAAAGATGGCTTATAATTTTAAACGTGTGAACTAATTTTTGAATAAAAATAATGATAAAAAATAATGGTAAAAGTCAACTGCAGAGAGGAAGTAAGTAGCAAGCTACAGTATGTGTAAAAATATAGGGTACAAAAGCGTATTTATGCTGGAAGCTCTCAAGCTCCCATTGGTAATAAAAACAAATTGCAAGTTGCATGATCTGGCCTGTACTTGGAGCAATGGGATATAGTACTAAACAGGTAGGAGCAGTATATGATACAGGGAACATGCCCGTACTGGTTAGTAGGAGCTGCCGTCCTAAGACACACAAAAGCAAACTGGTCGAGCCGGAAACCGCTTTAATTAATTGAACAGCATAGTCGTGATCTGATCCTGATGTCCTAACTAAATTGCAATTTGGCGATTTTTCTTTCCGGGCTTTTACTTTTCTTGGCATACGGATTGCGTGGCTAGCTGAATGACTGCACCTTGGATGATCCTCTTGACAATAAGTCTAACCTTCCCTAAATCACGACGCTAATCAAGGCAAAAATGCGGAAATTTTAGACGTTTACGCGTACTACACGGCTATAATTTTCTATAGGTTCATAGTGTCAAATTATCCAAACTCAACGAAGGAGTCTTAAATCTGCAAATACTAGTTCTCAAAAAGAAGTTCCTATATTTTTTTTTTCGACACTAGACAAACTTATAGCCAAATCATTTTCAGTTTCTATTTAAACAACGTTTGGCTAGTACTCCTAGAATTTACATCAAAACACACAGAAGCAGAATCATCAAGAACTGCCCGCATGGATGATATGGATTTCGATGCATGATCGGTCAAGAGTGTGATCGAGCGCTAGCTGCACGCCATCAGTACCCACAGCAGCTGCGCCTGCGCATGGCAAGAAAAACATTATTAACGGGGCACTTAGATGGCGTAACCCAGAGGAGATCAGGTTTGTTTGCAGCACAAACCTGCTCCCCATTTCTTTACCGAAAAAGCGTCAGCGAACTCGATTAAAGAAGAGCCTTCCTTCAGTCATGCTGTGTCCTCTCCTCTCCTTTAGATGATGAGAAAGCGTTGCCAAACATAATGATGGTATGGAACGCACTTTAATCTTCCATACAGTGGGGCGTACACTTTCAGGAAAGTGGTGTGTTACAAATGCAATCATGGATGGCAATCTTACCAGCCATTGGATGAACAGTTACTTGGACACTCTGTTTATATAGATTATAAGACATGTATTGAAATGTAGGGTTGGATGTGAGCTAACAGTAGCCACTAGCCAAAAGAAAGGAACAATGACAGCATCTATTTGATCTTCCTCTTGCAAAACAAGCACATTACACGTGTCATAGATAACTCTAGCAGTAGTAGCCGTAACATGGTTAGCAGCAAGGGGCAGGTATGGCAAGCTGTATTGCAACATCCCAACAAGTGGAAGAATCAGAAAAAAAAAAAAAGGAACAAAAATATATCTTAGATCAGGATATGGTGGAGTGAGCTCTACTACGGCAAAACAACTAAGAGCTCGCATCCTACTACACATCCTTCAACACCACAATCGACCCGAAACACTAATGGGAATCACTTCAGTCCTGCTCTGCTACTTTAGGCTCAATGTCCTTTAGCAGGCCTACGATTTGCTGCATTGCTGGCCTCTTGGATGGCAGCTCGGCGGTGCACAGGTAGGCAATCCGCAATGCCTCCTCCATCTGCCGCTCCAGCCCCGTGTCACGGATCTTTGGGTCGATGATGCTTGACCCGATGTTTGCCTTCACCATCGCCCTTGCCCAGTTCACTAGGCTTTCCTCCTCCAGATCAGGATACTCATCACCAAGTGGCTTCTTGCCCGTGACTAATTCGAAGAGCACTACGCCAAAGCTGTAAACATCAGACTTTGCAGTTGCGATGACATTCTCCGAGTTGGAGAACTCTGGAGGCGCATAGCCTGGGGACTGATGCAACAGATCGCTGTCCGTGCTTGTCCCAGTGATCATTGACAATCCAAAATCAGACAGCCTAGGTTCCATTGATGAGTCAAAATAGATGCTGCTTGCCTTCACATCCCGGTGGACAATCTGCGGAATACATCCGTGATGGAGGAATGCTAGCGCCCTTGCAGCACCTAGCGCGATTTTGTGTCGGAACATCCATGTTGCAGTACCTTCCGGTGTGATGTTTTCTGTAGCAGCACCACCAGTGTTGTCCTCCCATGTATCGGTACTCCAATCTTCAGTGGTCTGAACTCCTAGTGGCAGGTCATGCAGTAAGTTGTGCAAATTGCCATTCTCCATGTACTCATAGATGGCGATTCTATGATCGCCAGCCAGACAGTAACCAGTCAATGGAACCAAGTTTGAATGCCTGATCCGTCCCAGCCGCTCCAGCTCCCTTGCAGCATCTTCGTCTTCCATCACTGACCCATGAACTAGCACCTTCACAGCAACTTGGAATCCACCAGGGAGAAATCCTCTATATACTGGACCGAACCTTCCTTCTGCTAGCAAAGTGCCCCGGTCGAAGTTCGATGTCGCTGCCAAGAGGTCGGCAAAAGTGAAGCTCAGCAATGGCTTCTCAAAGATGATAACTGGCACTGAAGTTGCAACCTTCACATCAGCGACCCACGTAGTTGAATCTGTCTGGAAAGCAAATGGCCCTGATACTCTATGCTCTTCCTTGAATGATACCTGCTTAACCACGGGCATTGTATCACATCTCTTCTGCCGCTTCCGGCATGCAACAGCCAAGCAAATCATCCCGAGAACAGCAAAGAACAGTGAGAGCACAATGGCCAACGCCAGCTTCATTCCCTTCCGCTTTCCCCTCTTTTTCTTGATATTATCCGGGTTGACAGCAATTGGGCAGTCATTCCTAGAGTGAGCAAATGCAGCTGCAAATGCCTCCGGAGAGAGCTCAGAGGCACAAACAGTGAGGTTGTTGTATGAGAAGTTGAACCGCTCCATCGATACTAATTTCTTCACCAATGTCACAGGTAGCTCACCGGTGAGATTGTTCTCCGACAAGTCAAGCACCTGCAGCCGAAGAGAGCTCAAATCTGGGACAACCCCGCTGATATTATTCAGCGACAAATCAAGAACCTTCAATCCAACCAATCCAGACGAAAATTCTGCTGGGATTTGCCCATGCAATCCAGTGCTCGACAAATTTACATATTCCAACCCAGAGATCTCACCCAAGGACTTGAGCAAATTGCCATTGGAAACCTGGTTCTTTGCAAGATTCAGATGCCTCAGGTTCCTGAATCGACCAGCAGTGGTGAATTCCCCAAGAAGCTGATTGCCTGACAAGTCGAGATACATCAGTGACGAGCCAGCATAACCACCGCTAAAATTCAAGCTCGAGAAGCGGTTGTTGCTGAGGTCGATGACCCTCAGCTGCTCCTGGAACGCCCCAGTGATGGAGCCACTGAATTGGTTGCCAGACAAGTTGAGGTAGGCAAGCGACCGGAGAGGCGACAGGTCCTGTAAGTCCCCGTCCAACGCATTGCTCGATAGATCCATCGCCACGAGGTTCTGGCACCCACCGACGACGGCACCGGGGACTTGGCCCTCGAAGCGGTTGTGGCTGGCGTTGAGCACCTGCAGGCCGGTGAGGGAGCCGAGCGCGGCCGGCAGCGCGCCGTTGAAAGCGTTGTGGGAGACATCGAGCACCCGCAGCTGCGCGAAGTTGCCGACGTTGTTCGGAAGCGAGCCACGGATGGCGTTGCCGGAGAGGTTGAGCATGCGCAGCGTCGCGCCGAGCTCCCACAAATCGTCGGGCAGCGCGGTGAGACGGTTGCCGCTGAGGTCGAGGCGCTCCAGGCGCGCGAGCTTGCCGACAGTGTCCTCCGGGATGGCGCCCGACAGGCCCATTCCGGCGGCCGCGAACGCCACCACCCGCCCCTCGCGGTCGCACGAGACACCCGGCGAGGAGCACACCCCACCGCCGCCACCCGACGACGGCGGCGCCTCGCGGCCCAGCTTGGAGAAGAACTTGGACACAAAGAAGGCGTCCGTGTTGGGCTCCTGCGCCGCCGCGCAGCAGACGGTCACCGCGACAAAGAGCAGCGCCCAGCAGCGGCCGCCGCCCATGGCGCGCGCGGGAAGGAAAGAGAACGAAGGCGAGATCTCGACGCTAGGGCGAGGCCGCGTTGTCCGGCTCTTTGGCTGGTGGCGGTGGTGGTGGTGATGCTGGTGCCGCCCCGGATGGCGGTGGTGTCATGGGGCACAGCTCGGAGACGGGCAAGTGGCCGACCTCACCAGCCACTTCTCTACCGCAATTCTTGGTGGCTTGCTCGGCTTTTCTGGCGGATGCGGTGCGCGTTCGGCAGGTGCAGCTGACTGCTGCAAGGTGTGAAAAGGGAAAGAGAGCAGAGCTGGAGACGCGGAGGTGGCGATTGAGAGAGGATGAAGAGGACCATAAATTGGAGACGGTGGAGGGAGTAAATGGCGGAGTAAATTGGGGGGAGTGGGTGCGATTCAGCTCAGTGGCAGCACGCTCCCGTACGGAGCCGGGCCTTTCGAATTTCTTCGCTATAAAGTGGAAGAATTGATTGGTTGCCGCTGGATCGAAGGCAACACAGCCGTGTTCATTCTTTTACGAAGCAAATGCAAAGTTTATTTGAAAATGATACTGTAGTATTCAAAACAAATATGTTTTTTTAATATTAGTAGATATTTCTGAACTGTTTTTAAAATGGAGTTGTTGTTTACTTTCAGGGAAGATGGCCGGTAAGGTGCCGGGCCGCCGGCTGACTGATTCCCGTGACCAGGAACGTGCATAGGACAAAAACTCTCGTGCATGTGCTGCAAATATATCATCGTATATAGTACAATATTTGATGATTACAAATAGTGTCGTGTATGATAGGACGAAACACATGGATCCTGGATCCGGTCAAGCAGAACGACCAGCTCCACCAGAGATCAGCATGTCTGTATAACATTGATACAGAATACGTAGGCTCACTTGAGTAGTTGCATCATGATCATTAGAAAAACAAACAGTTGGAGACGCGGATTTAGCTGGCTAAGTCAATTGCAGTTAGAAACAGTGAAATGTAAACAATTGCATTTGTCCAAGTCGCATCTTAAAAAAAGAGAGTAAATTTAAAAAAAAACTACGTGTTCTTTTACAAACACAGATTTAAAGAGATATATCACAAAACTACAGATTTTATAAATTTTTTATCACAAAACTACATTTGTAAAAGTTATATAAAAAAAACTAAATATTTAGTGTTTATGAGTATCACAAAGCTACAGATTTTACAAAATTTAAATCTGTAGTTTTATGATAAATTGACTCTTTAATTAAACTTGTAGTTCTATGATACATAACTAACAAAATTTATAGTTTTATAATGTATTTTCTTAAATATGCGTCAAAGAACACGTAGTTTTGTGAAATTTACTTTAAAAAAAGTTGAAAATGTGTACATGAAAATCTATAACATCTACTCCCTCTATTCCAATTGTATAAGATATTCTAGTCTTCTCTAATTTTTCTAAATTATAAAGGGTTATTTGGTTGGTGCCTAACTTTACCATGTCTATATTTAGACATGCCACAGATTCTTCGTCCGTTGTTTGGTTCTCTGCCACAGCTGTGAGAAACTATACTTTATAGCACTTTACCTCACATGTCATATTCTTATTTTATTACCAAACTTTACCACACTTGTGGTTATAATTTTGCGAGCCACACTTAACTAATCTTAGGCATAGTAAAGTTAAGCTCCAACCAAACATGTTCTAATTCATCCTTATTTGCTAATGCAACTTTTCTTACTTCCAATACTTTATATCTATCTCTTTTTCTCGTTTTTAGTACATCTTAACTTTTTTCACTATCCTTTAATTCATATGTTCACACGACAAAACACCTTATAAATGGGGTGGAGAAAGTACGGAGTATGTTTTTATATAAGCACTATAGAAACTATAGTGTCTTATTCCCTGTAAAACCTACAATTATCTCTTCTCTCCTGGCCATTAGACCTACACCTCTGATGCCTCTCCCACCGCGTCCAAGTGTCCAACGACCTCTACTGCACCATCAACCGTAGCGACGTGCCGCCACCTCTCCTCCTCTCACACCGCCCACCTCTACGACTTACCTTCACCTCACCTACTCTCCCATCCCTCGGACCATCCCAGCCGTGCAGAGACACCTCCCGTCCCCTCTCCCTCCTCCGGGTTGCCCTAGCCCCCCCCCCCCCTCCGTGTCATAGATGACACCTTCTTCCTTTGGTCGTCCACACTGGTACAGAAACTCGGCTTGCCTTACATGTCGTTTTGGACGGAGCCTGGCTGAAGATAAAAGCAGAAAGCATGCATGACATGGAGCTTGACAGACCAACGAAAGTCTAATGGCTTGGTTTCACCTAAAACATTGGAGAGAAGTTTCAAAAGACAAAAAATGGTGAGCTTGCATCGCGAACGCGATGCGGCGTCGAAGTTACATACGCAAGTAACAGAAAAAAAAAACCTTATGTGCGTGTTCGGTGTTGCATAGTCCCTGCGTGCTGAGCTTTGAACTGGTGGAGCAAAACCGACCTACTCCACTGAACATCGTACTTTTTTCGATTTTAAATTATTGACACAATTGATTTTTAATATAAATTTTAATCATTTATTTTATTAAAAAAATTTATTTAATGCGTAAAATTATTAGTTGTGATTTAAATTTCACTAATGATGAATCAAATAGTAAAAAAATATTTGAATAAAATTTTTAAATAAAACGAGTGATTAAAATTGATATTAAAAATAAATCGTATCAATAATTTAAAATCAGATAGTACAATTTCTACTATGACACTAGGTTGTACCCAACCAAAAGGAAATTCTGCAGAAGAATGCATAAATGCAGTAGTAAGCGCAGTAAGTACTCCATTCAATTTTAAATATTCACACTATTAATTTTTAACATTATATTTTATTATTTATCTAATTTAAACAATTTACTCAAATATACAAATAATTAGTTATATTTCAGATACATTTAATAATAAAACTAAACATAGGAGTAACAAAGTTGAGGAAGCAAGTACGCAAGCGCGCTCGTGGTCTTCAAGAGCATTTGTACTGTACAATTGTTTACCTATAGGATCGAGTACGTGCTTAATTTTGCTCCCTGTCATTCTTTTTAAAATTCAAAATTTTCGGCCCCCCCCCCGTCCTGACGCGTACGTACCACTCCGTCGTACGAACACGTGGCTGTACGTGTACGTGTCTTTCGCTTGGAGGACTGAAGCCGTCCTGGAAGGCGACAATGGCGGGAGCGCGATGCCAGGCGCTCGTGCTACAGTCCCGTGACGTCTCCGTGCTGTTGCGCCAGGACTGGCCTCTTTCTGAGTGGGCGGCCTGGCCTGGTCTCGAAGGGCCTACCATGGTCAGAGCGTGCGCAGGTGGTGCCGATACCACGTACGGGTCCTCGGCAGTGGCCTGGTGCATTTAGGTTTAAGTCGCCAAAGCGCCTGGACGCTAGTCTGATGTGGTACTAGTAACAAAACAATGCTTAAGTTTCAATTAATAGAAATGTCGCAAAAAGAAAAAAGTTTCAAATAGGAAATGAACATGTGGATAAATGAAGTACGCATATATTGCACCTTTAAAATAAAATTGTACAAGTAGAACTCGTAGAAGTAGCTCTGGAGGAGCTTTTGTACAAGTGGAAATCATTCATGTAAAAGTCAATCCACAAATGTGTCTTTTCAGCTTTTTCAAAAGTTGACTTATATATACAGATTGCATAAGTCATCTTCTAAAAACGGGAACTGAAATAAATATGACCTATATACTCTCTCAATTCTCTAAATAATGTATTTTAGGAAAATATGATTAGTTCAAACTTAAACTAATCACGATTGAACTTGAACTAATCATGCTATTCTAAACGATATCATTTACATGCTGGAGGGAGTATGGGCTATGATCCGTGTGAGGGCTTCTTGGATCAAGTCCACCCTTCGACTTGTTCCACTAAAAAAACATGAAAATATTATGATCTCTTTGTTTGAACCGGAGCTTTTGAGCTTTTAAAAAAATTGGTTAGTGGTTAGTTAAAAAGTTGGCTGATGGAGTAGTGATGGTTGGCTTTTGCAATATATATTTGGCTTCTCTGCACACTAAAAGACAGAAAAAGCAGCTCTAGGTGAGCTTTTTAACTTTTAGTTTATTTTCTCAGAAGCTAGCTTTTTAGCATTTCAAAAGCCAGCTTTTCAGAACTTTATTTGTTTCAGCTTTTCAAGTTGTAGCTTTTCAGCTGAAAAAGGCAACCTGAAAAGCTGAAACAAACAGGGCTTTTGTTGTTGACAAGAATGATTTTGTGTTGAGAGATTTAGCAAAAGTGAAAAAAAAAACAGTTCTTTTGTAGCGATAGAAGACAACCTCATGGAACAGATGATAATATTATCTGTGTATCATAATCATTTTATAAAATTATAGTAACACGGTCTGGCTACGGCAACAAAAATTTTGTTGTTGCAACATGGCTCGCTGCATTAAGACCGGCCTTTTAAGTAATGACATCAAATTGAGCAAGGAAACCGGGCCTCCTATTTTTCAGCTTTAAGACGACATTAAGAGACTGTATTGTCTTTTCCAGGAAAAAAAATGAAGGGTGTTACAGCACCGGGCAGCTGGAGTAGAATCCTAATCCTCTTCACCTCAGTCTACGTCAATTCACAACCTCCTTCTGCCCACTCCATCCTCCACTCCGCCACCTCCATCGTCGACCGGCTCCAGCAGCGCTTTTGTCACCTCCACCACCACCCTCGACCATCATCGTGCTAAACTTCGTGGCCGTGACACCCTCGCCACCTCCACCGCTGCCATGCTAAACGCTCAGGACGTGTCGCCCCCGCCATGGCCTAACCCACCGCCAGCGACCAGCACCCATGCTAGTGGTGAATCGCCACCTTGTTTCCCTGTTAGCATAGTCGTCCCGCCACAAGGCCACCCTTCTTCTGTTTTATGAGTTCCGGTAGGAATAGGAGAGGAATTGCGGATACAAACCCACAGGCATAAGGATTCTCAGGTGTTTGCCGGAGGGGAGGAATAAGAAATGTAGAGTGCTGGGAGGAGGAAGAAAGAAGAACAGTTCATAGAGTACACAAAGAACGAAGAATAGTAGATCATATTGACAGAGGCGTAGGCCTGGCAACCATATTGACAGATGTGTAGGCCTGGCAACGGACCCAAAAATGAACTAGCTTTAGAGAGGGATAGATCAAATTAATATCGAGCTGAATTTTTATTCATTTTCAAAACTAACTTTTAATAAGGGTTAGGTTTAGTTTGTGAGAGTATGTGGGCTGAGTGCCTGAATGTTGGGGAACATGTAGGCTATGATGGCAAAAATAATTTATATCATTCTGTCCGGATCATATACCTCGAGTATCCACGATTCCAGCCCAGTTCGCAGAATCAACTATAAAAGATGGCCTATTACCTTGCAGGCCACCAGACGACTCCACCAGGCCAAGGCCCATTCGACCCTCGGGGGTCAGGTACTATATCAACCGCCTTAACCGTCCAACCTTTGAGTAGGGCAACCGCCATACCCATCTGACTCCCGAGTCGGGCAACCGCCTCCAGCGACCAGCCCTCGACAGTACAGAGGATTCTGCTGGACAGTAAACGAAAAGCTAGTTTGTCTCTCTAGCGCTGGGCAAAGGACAAAGACAAGGACGATGACAAGATGATATAGTGTTTAGAAGCCATTAGAGAATAAACTTCGAGATGCTGACGGCCCCACCCGTCAGGGAGCTGCCCAGTTCTGTAAGCTCGAAGCCATTGTAACCGCGGTCCGACCCCCTATATATGGACGCACCAGGACCTTATACAACACGATACAAAGCACACGATTTCTCACCACACATAATCAGAGAGAGCATGGAGTTCTTGATCAAGCAAGAACCCTGCCTTGTTGTAATCCTCATACGATCAAGCAATTTGTAACCTCGTTGGCGCGTGTGTTGCGAAGCTGGATATACTTGTTGGCGCGTGCCACGAAGCTGGATGCTGATGCATCCGACGCGCTGCCCGACACTGTCGGTGTTCAATCGAAGAACATAGAAGAAGTGCTTCCACAATCCAAACTGTGGAGCAATCCCTAAGAATGCTTCGCACAAGGTGATGAAGACGACGACCTGCAGCACCTCGTTAGGGTTGAGGTCGTGCAGCTGACGTCGTAGTAGAAGAGAAGGCGACGAAAGAAGTCGCAGCAAGGAAAAGCGAGCCCGCGCCCACGGAAGTCGACAAAGCTCACAAGTTGGCGCTCCGACGGCACCGGCACCTCCTCCCCTCCAGCTGGCCTACAGTTGACAATAGTCTTCGATTGAAGAAGGCCTGCCTCGACAAGGGCGCCGAGCTCCATCAGGCCGGTGCGCGTCTTTTCCACGCAGAAGTGGCCATCCCAACAATGGCGGCAGTGGGCACGTGAAGAAGGAAAGGCGGCAAGCGCAGGTGAAGACGACGAGCGCGAGGAAGACGAGGGATGCCAAGGCGAGAATGGCAATGGGCGGTGAGAGAAATTGAATTTTCAATCCTCTCCCTCCCCTCTCTTAAAGGAAAAAGGTGTTAAGCTTCATGACCATTGAAGCCCAATGATTTTGGTGATTGAATGAGAACAATAAACTAACTATTTGGATGTAGGTTAATGAACACTATTCTTCACTTCTACGAGTTGGTTGCTTCAAGTTTGTTTGGAAAACCAAGCGTGTTTTTCATGGAGGGAGCTGGTTCAAGGCTAAGGATGATTAGAGCCATGCGTAGCTTAGTTTTTTAGGCTTTGAGTCTATAGGAAACACCGGTACTACTAAGAGGGGTTGGGTCATTTGTCTTGGTTTTATAAGAATTAGGGAGTATGGATGCTCTAGGTTCTCTAAGGCACTTGAGTGGTCAGTGAAAGTTTGAAAATGTCAAGAGTTACAGCGAAAAACTAGAAGATCTTGAAGAAGTTCAGCTTCAGAAGCTGATGACCCATCGGACAGTCCGTCGAAGTCACCGGACAGTCCAATGAGGGTCGTAGCTAGGAGTCCAGAGAGGATATTTTCTCTAGGCTGAGAAGAGGAAATTACCTAACAGTCCGACAATGTCATCGGACAGTTCGGTGAGTGCAGAAGCTCAAAGTCCAGAGAGGTGCTCTCTGGAGTCAAGAGGAGGAGTCACGGGACAGTCCGTCGGCTCAATGACTGGATAGTCAGGTGTGCCCAGAAGATGAAGTTCAGAAGAGGTGTCTCTGAAAGTCCTAAAGAGAAGGTCACTGGACAGTCCTGTGATGGTATGAATCGTTTAGTCCAGTGTCACATGAAATGAAATCCAGAGAGGAAGTTTTGTACCATATGAAGACCAGAAGTCACCAGACAATCTGGTGGTCCCAATCATCGAACAGTCCGGTGACTACAAAGAGCAGTCAGCTTTTTGGCAACAGCTCTTAACGGATGTTTCGAGGCTTGGGGCCTATTTGAACCATTGAGAGAGCTGTTGTGGAGGTTGCTCGCGATCAGAACAGTTGGAGATCATTTGTGAAGAGCCAAAGGTCATCAAGGAGAGCACAAGAGAGCATCTAGTGAGATCTTAAGTGCTTGTGAAGAGTAGTAAAGAGCATTCATACATTTTTAGAGCTTGTGAGGCTGAGAGGAGTGTTTTCGGCTTGTTACTCTTAGTCTATGGCAGCCTAGACTGGTTAGGCGTCGTTGTCCGAGCTTCCGAAGAATTGTGGAAGATGACATCAAATTTATGAGTGGTTTTGGGTCCTCCGCACAAAAGGGACACCAAGAATGAGTGCCCGAGCCTTGGAGACTTGATCTAGCGCTTGGGTATTGTTTGCTATAGCTAGGGTGCTGGTGTCTTCACTCCGAGAGTGGACCGTACCCTTGTGAGCATCATTCCGAGAACGACAGGAGCAACTAAGACTCTGACAGGAGTGGTTCAATGAGGATTAGAGGAAGGCGCCATCCTTTTGAAGCCTCAAGAAAAATCGCTGAGCATCTCTTTCACTCTTCTCTTTTCTTATCGCATTTTCCTTTTGTGAGTAGTGTGATAGGCTGCTTGGTTGTAACTTTTGGTGGCTCTCGTGTCAGCTTGTTTACTAGCTTGATAGGTTGTTTTGCTCTTTATCTTCTTGTGCTTGGTTGTCTTCTAGCTTGTTTTTTGCTTGCTTAGTCCTTGCTTGTAAGGAGTTGATTTCTAGTTTCGCTAGAAATTAGGAAGAGCGAGAAAGAGAGACAGTAGTGTTAGTGCTCGATTCACTCCCCTTCTCGGTCACTTGATCCTTACAAGTGGTATTAGAGCCAAGTGCTCATGTCGTGGCTTAACCGCCTTGAGAAAGTGGTCGAGAGTGATGGAGACAAGTTATTCATCGGGGCCCAGTAGTGGCTCATGGAAGAATCGATTGCTAAGCTACCTACATACTAGAAAACCAGAGAATTCGAGTGCTGACATGAACATCTCTTCAAACTCTTAATCTAGCAACTCTTTAAGTGCTATTATGATTGAAAATGCTAGTTATCTTGAGCTCATAGATGCTTATAATCACTTTAGAACTCGTGATAGTGAAACTATAGGTGCTACCATGCTACGATTACATGATCTTGTTGAAAAGATCAATTCTTTTGAAGGAGCACTCAAAATTTCTCTTGAAGAATTTATCAAAAAGTTCCTCTCAAGCAAGAATACTAGTGCTCTTATCTCTCATGAAGTTTCATCAACCAAGGATTATCTAAATGCTTCCACCTCAAGTGAAATCAATGGAATACATGCTCATCGCATTCTTGGGCCATCGGTTCACAACGATTCTACTTCTACTAGCTCCCACTTACGTCTTGATGATAATGCTATTGCTAGTAGTTTGTTAGAGGATTCTTATGATGTTCTATGTGATGAGTATGACAATATCATTACCCTTCCTAATGAAGCTCCAAAAAAACTATGTATTCGCATTGAAAAGCTTGTAGGTTTGATCAATTCTTATGAGAAGCCCCATATCTCAATAGATAAAGCAAAAAAGAAGAAAGTTGACACTTGGAAGAGCCACCTCAAGCACTCTAAGGAACAAGGTTCATCTAAAAAAGTTGCTCTTATTGTTGAGGTTAGTAGAAGTGAATCATATACTATTTTGAATACTAACACCTCTTGTCTCTTGGCTTTTAGCAAGATGAACTACAAAAATAGTGAGAAACATTGGGTCTTTGATAGTGGTTGCACTCAACACATGACCAGCAATCATAAGATGTTCACCACCATCAAAGAAAATGAGGATAAGGACAAAGTGACATTGGGGGATAATTCTAAAGGAAGAATCAAGGGGTTGGGCAAAGTCATCATCTCTAATGACTTGTCCATTTCTAATATCATGCTAGTGAATCTTTGAGCTTCAACCTTCTCTCGGTTGCCCAATTGTGTGACCTTTGCTTCAAATGCTTCTTTAATGACAAGGGTACTGAATTGATCAACAAGTCTTTGGGTCTAACGTTCAATGATTTTTGGCACAACAACTTATATATTGTGGATTTCTCTTCAAATGAAGTTGCATCGCAAACTTGCTTTATTGCAAAGTCCTACAAAGGATGGTTATGGCATAGGAGGCTTGCCTATATTGGAATGGGACAATTGAAGAAGGTCACCAAAAAGGGCTTAATTCTCAGAATTCAAGATGTCACCTTTGAAAAGGATAAACTATGTAGTGCTTGTCAAGCGGCAAAGCAAGTGGCCACTCTTCATCCTTGCGAGACCATAATGTCTACATCAAGACCTCTTGAGCTTCTTCATATTGATCTCTTTGGACCAACACTTACAAGTCTTAGGGGTAATCTTTATTGCATGATGATTATTGATGACTTCTCTCGGTACACATGAACTATCTTTCTAAAAGACAAAGATCAACCTATCACCAACTTTAAGAGGTTTGGTAAAAAAGATAAAAATGATTTTGAAGCTAAGATAAAAAAGGTGAAGTGATAATGGGATGGAGTTCAAGAACTCCATCATTGAAGAATATTGTGATAATCTTGGCATCAAGCATGAGTTCTCGGCTACTTACACTCCAGTGCAAAATGGTGTTGTGGAGAGGAAGAATCAGATTCTCATTACTCTTGCTAGAGCTATGTTGAATGAATATAGGACTGTGGATAGGTTTTGGGCTGAAGCTATCAACACGACATGCTAAACTTCAAACCGTGTCTATCTTCATCGTCTATTGAAGAAGACCCCATATGAGCTCTTGCTGAGAAGAAACCCAATGTGGCCTATTTTCGGGTTTTTGTGTGCAAATGCTATATCTTCAAGAAAAGAAAGAGGCTAGGAAAGTTTGAGAAGAGGACTCACATTGGCTTTTTTGTTGGGTACTCCGGTAACTCTAAAGCTTGTCGTGTTTTCAATGCAACTACCGGATTTGTTGAGAAATCATGTGACGTGCAATTTAATGAAACTAATGGTTCTCAAGAGAACAAAGAATCTTATAGTTGTGATGTAGATGATGATGAACCCTTGGAGGAGGCAACGCGAAAGATGCCCATAGGAGAAGTCCTACCAAGAGAAGATGACTCCTCTACACCTCCACCGGAAAATTCTTCCACGACACAACATGAGATCACTAAATCAACAAATCAAGCGCAAAAATTACCAAGTGCACAAGCACCGAGAGAACTACCTCAAGTACCTACTACCTCGAGAAAAGATCATCTACATCAAGTGCTACACCACCATACCCAACAAAGACATCAAGAATTGAAGAAGATTGCATCTCTTCGCTCTGACAACAAGACACCGCCATCTCCAAAGAGAACAAGCCATTCAAGATGCACAAGATGTCTCTCCACCGCAAGCTCTACCACATCAAAAAGCTCCAAAGAGGCACAACCCCATTTCGCGAGATCACGGAAGTGACTTGATTATTGAGAGTCTCTCTCAAGGGTTAAAGACAAAGAGAAATCAATATAAGCCAAACTATGCTAATGATGATGCGACTAACATTGCTTGTGAGAATCTCTTTTTTGTCTTTGATAGAGCTCAAGAACATTGATAAAGCGGTGGAGGATCACAAATAGATATCGGCTATGCAAGAGGAGCTCAATAACTTTGAGTGGAATCTAGTTTGGGAATTGGTGAAGAGGCTGAAGCACAAGAATATCATCAGTGCCAAATGGGTCTTTAAGAACAAGTAAGATGAGAACGGGAATGTCGTGAGTAACAAAGCAAGACTTGTGGCAAATGGTTACTCTCAAGTTGAGGGGGATGGACTTTGACGAGACCTTCGCCCCCGTGGCTCGGCTTGAGTCAATTCGAACCTTGCTCGATTATGCTTTACATTTTAACTTCAAATTATATCAAATGGATGTGAAGAGCGAATTTCTAAATGGCTATATTAATGAGTAGGTTTTTGTTGAGCAACCATCTGGCTTCGAGGATCTCAAGCACCCCGATCACGTCTTCAAGTTGAAGAAAGCATTGTATGTACTCAAGCAAGCTTCGAGGGTGTGATATGTGCGGCTAAGAGACTTCCTCACCGACAAGGGCTTCAAGATAGGGAGTATTGATAACATTCTCTTCACTAAACACGTTGATGATGATCTCTTTATTTGTTAAATATATGTGGATGATATTATCTTTGGTTTCACTAATGAAGCTTACAATGCTGAATTTCGTGATCTAATGGTGAAAGAATTTGAGATGTCCATGATAGGAGAGCTTCACGTATTCCTCAGATTTCAAATCGAGCAAATGAAAGGAGAAGCATTCATCTATCAAGAGAAGTACACAAGGGATCTTCTCAAGCATTTCGGAATGGAGGATTCCAAGCCAATTAAGACTCCAATGGCCACAAATAGTATTCTTGGACCGGATGAGAGTGGTAAATTGATTGATAAAAAGCTTTATCGTTTCATGATTGGTTCTCTCTTATACCTTACCGTCTCTCATCTGGATATTATGTTTAGTGTATGCTTATGTGCTCGTTATCAAGATGATCCTAAAGAATCTCATTTAAGTGCGTCAAGAGGATTCTTAGGTACCTCAAGTATACATCAACTACGGGCCTTTGGTATCCAAAAGATGGAGGCTTTGATCTTGTTGTCTATTTCGACTCGGTCTTCGTCGGATGCAAAGTGAATAGAAAAAGTACCTCCGATGGATGTCAATTTCTTAAAAGATCTTTGGTAGCTTGGAGCTCTAAGAAACAAAATACCATGGCTCTCTCAACGGCTGAAGTGAAATATATGGCAGTCGGTGCTTGTTGTGCTCAACTTCTCTATATGAAGCAAACTCCTATGGACTATGGATTGGTATATGATCAAATTCTACTATATTGTGATACTGAGAGGGCAACAATATGGCTCTTCATAAGTGTGATCATGGGCATGCTAAACATATTGAGGTCAAGCATCATTTCATAAGGGATCATGTGGGCAAGAAGGATATTGATCTTATTAGTGTGAGGACAAATGATCAATTGGTCGACATATTCACGAAGCCCTTTGATGAGAAGAATTTCAATAGGCTAAGAGGAAAGCTCAACATTTTTGATCTTTCGGACTTCACTTGAGTAAACTCCAAAGTTTAGCATTTCTTTGTAAATACTTGCTTGTTGTGTTTGCTTTGTTTTTGTTGTTCTTCTTGATTTGTAGGACCGTTATCTAACCCTTTAAAGATAGCAACAATCATGGAGAGCTTGAGAAGAATGTTCATGGGGTGTCCAAGGCTAGGAGTTTTGAGTTAAGCTTGCAAGGGGATTTGTTTTTTAGTCCTTCTTCATCATGAGCATACTTCTTTACTCTTACTCATGCATTCATGCGCATCTCATGCATTACATCTAGTGTCTTGACGTCAAGTATGATTCTAGGGGGAGTTGCTCACGATTGCCCCTAGACTCTTTCACAGTAATTGTGAGTTTCATGCCATTGAATCATGATCTTTTGAGCTCTCAGGTTAAATCCACTTACACGGCTCAAAGGCTATGGTTCATACATTCCCATGTGCATCACAACACCCCCCTCTTGTTATAAGAAGAGAAAGTTTTTTGGATAATCTTTTGTAGAAAAGTCACTTATTCGAGGAGGAGGAGTTTGAAATCAAAGAACTTGATCAAGAGACAAGAAGAAGACGGACAAGGAAGGATCTCCATATGATCCCACCATAAAAAAATGGGAGATGATAATGATGATGATGAGTTGATGAGCAAGAATACTCGGTAATATTGTTTCATACTATCACATTAGTTACTCTACAATATTCTCCTTTGTGGTGTTCCTTTTTTGGTTTATAGATGACAAAGATGACAAAGGAGGAGAGAAAGGACAATGATGATGAGAGATGATGATCGATGATGATGATCAAGGAGACAAACACTGATGATGATCAAAGATGAATATGATATTGATATGATAATAATCAAGGAAGAAATGAAGATATGAAGAATGGGGAGAAATGGTCATGAGATGATCATGACAAGATGAAGTGGTCAAGAAATCAAATGGAGTAATCTTTGCCCTCTACTCGTCTTGTGGTTATGTTTGATTTTTAGATGATGGGAAGAGGAAGTAAAAGAGATGAAAGTGTCAAAATCAACAAGACCATTCAAATCAAGAAAAATGAATAGTATCATCAATGCACTTATCGAGGAGAGTCTAAAACCATGGTATGGAACCTCGTGCATTTTTTGTGGTCTTCTTGACAAAGAGATGGTAAGACAACTTGCGCCTAAGGTTGTCTCGTGCTTTTATTTCTATCTTTTGTATCGTCTCGATCATTTGCATCACGGTTGTCATTAATCACCAAAAAGAGGGAGATTGTTATCTTCATGACCATTGAAGCCCCTCAAAGGTATGAATGATTTTGGTGATTGAATAAGAACTATGAACTAACTTGTTGGATGTAGGTACATCAACACTATTTTTAACTTTTACAAGTTAGTTGCTTCAAGTTTGTTTGGAACCCTAGCGTGTTTTCCAAGTAGGGACCTGGTTCAAGGCTAAGGATAACCTAGAGCGATGTGTGGCTTAGTTTTTTAGGCCTTGAGCCTATAGGAAACACCGGTACTATTAAGAAGGGTGGGGTCACTCGTCTTGATTTTACAAGAATTAGAGAGTATGGATGCTCTAGGTTCTCTGAGGCACTTTAGTGATTCGTGGAAGTTTGAAAATGTCAAGAGTTGCAGCGGGAAGCTAGAAGATCTTAAAGATGTCTAGTTTCAGCAGCTAATGACCCACCGGACAGTCCGTCGGAGTCATCGGACAGTAAGGTGAGGGTCGTAGCTAGGAGTCCAGAGAGGATGTTTTTGGAGGCTGAGAAGAGGAAATCACCAGACACTTCGATGATGAGACCACATACATACCTCTTTGGCCTCCACCCTTTATGATTTCACGAGGGCATATTGGAGTGACACTTTAACATTTTGAACTTGAGTCGAAGACGACTCTAATTCAAGTGGGTAAGAATGATGTGGACATCATAACCTTTGATGAGGACGTCAATGGAAATATTCACACATGAAGAATTCAAACTGCAAAACAGTACAAACTTGAAACAAAAGCCACGACTTTATATAGAATCCAATTTGGGTGTTTAAGTACGTTCTGGAAAGCTCATCAAGTCTACTTTCGAATGGATCTAGCCTCACGTTCATATCACATCCGAGTCAGCGACAATTATCCTTTCAATTCAGAAGGTGCTGCATCACCTCAACTTGGGCCGATGGCCGGTGTATCAAGTTGAGCCCATTAGAGGCGCGTCCTAGGGTTTGAGGACGACTCCAGCACTCCCTGGTCGTCCTCCATCCTATTTAAAGGTCCCAGCCGCCACCAAAAAGACTTGAGTTTTCTTTTGTTATAGTTTAGCTCTTATGCAAACTTTCTGATCTTCAATTGTGTCCAACGACCACCTGTTAGACAGCTTTGAGAACCCTATATTCTGAGAGATTTCTGGTTTGCCATATCTTGTTCTTGCTTGTTCTTCGATTGCTTGCAGGAATTGATCTTTGTGATCAGGTTGATCTTGCTGTCCAGCACGGTTAATAACCATTCGGAGTTGGTTCTGCGATTGCTAAAGCGCACAGGACCTGTTCGTTTGTAGTCGGATCGTGAGGGTCGACTCCACTAAATCGATAGCTATCACCTCACCGAAAAATCGGGCACCTCAAGTACTATCAAGTGGTATCAGCTTCCCAAATTGCTCGGTGAGATTTATCCCATCTCGTTTTGTCGTTTCATTCATTTTCCCACTGTCCACATAAAAGCCATACAAAAAAATATTGAATCATTCCGTTGTCCTATACCCTTTGAGCCTGTGCATCACTATTTTCAGTAATTTGCGTTGTTGAATTCGTGGTTGCATCATCGTATCGTGTTGCTGGTCTTTGCGTTTAATCTATTAGAGTTTTGAGTTCTTGTCACGTTCTTGGCTCATATCTATAATAGAAGAAAGAAATCAATCCAGATATGAGTTTGTTGCAAATAACAGATTCGGTTACCAGATTTTGGTGTTGAAGAAAACAACCATATCTCCGCGATCTGTTATTTGTTTGGCACATTTTTATACAACTTGGAAAGATCTCCTTGTTATCTTTCTAACGGATTCACATTTGCCATAAAATACCATCCGAGCGTGTCGCAATCACAAAAGAGATCTGCGATATCCTATCTGTTATCTGCTAGCTGCACTTTTGTTCATCTCTATTTTCATTCCATAAAAAAACAGAGGGAGAGAAAAAGAAAAGATAAGAAAAGAAAAGGAAAAAAGAGAGAGAAGTTGTAGAAAAAGAAAGTCAAAGAACTGAAAAAAAGAGAGAAGTGCTGCGTGTTTTAGTTGCTACTGTCCTGAGCCTTTTGTATCATTTGTTGGACTATCTTTGTGTCTAGGCTCGCGTCTCTAGCAGGGTTTAGCCTAGGACCAGCACCATACTGTTGTTGAACACTTATTCAACTTTGCATTTGCTGATTTGATTGTGCTAATCCTTGCTACAAATTGAAACTGTCCAAGCTCCACAGATTACTACAGCAAACAGGTTTTGTGTCCCTGGCAATCGCTCCACCAATCTTTGTAGGTTGATATCGTTGATTGCAAATCACCCCTGCTGGTTTGGTAAGAACATGTAAGAACTTAGTTGAGCAAGCTTGAGGGAAATCGAGTTGGACAAAACCTAGCTCGTTGTCAATTTGTTTTGCTATTTAGTAACCATGATAGGCACAATCAAGAAAAAGGGAGCTGGTGGTTTACACCCTCATCAAGATGTGTAGATGCTTCAACATGAGGTAAAGGATGATATTTTGCAAGTCATTAGTTCGTCAATACCTTCTTTTGCAGTGAAATTTGATCTTTATGCATACATTGATTGGGAACTAAATGTAGATAAAGAATTTGATGCACATGACTTGTCTGAAAAGTAAAAAATTTACATTGCCTCGAGTGTTTTGACTGAAAGTGCTTTGCTTGAATAGAAATACATTTGTGGGCCCAATAAAGTTTTAGAATCTTGAAAAGACTTCAAATGTCATTTTAGAGATGTCTTTATTCCTAAAATGCTGATCATTTGCGTGCCAAATTAGATAACTTGAAGCAGAATAGTATGACTGTTAAAGAATACTTTCATGACTTTAAGGTTTGTGTCATTTTTGGTGGCTTAGATGAATGCCGGGAAGATAAAATCAATAGGTTTATGAATGGTCTCAATTCTGAAATCCAAATTTTGTTCATCTCTAAAACTTACTACTCACTCTCACACCTGTATTTGCTTGCTTGTATTGCTGAAAATCAGCTTTTATCGTATAAAAATACAAGCATGAACAATCACCATCAAAAAATTATAGAATGTATTGCTGATGTGCCTTTGTCACAAGGAAAATGTGATAAAGAAGAGTTGTGTGATACTTTATCTCTTATTAAAACAGCACAACTAGATAGAGAGCACTCTTCTGTTTCTTGTCCTATGCCTAACATCGTGCAGGAGAGTGAGAAAAAGACTAAAGAAGACGTTATGCTAGTTGAGATAATGGATAATGATGCTTGTGTGCTGCCTACTATATTTCAGAAGAGTAAGAAAAATAAAACACACTGTGAGTCCCTCACCACATCTCGATCCTCTCATGCTGCTTGTGTTGAACTGCAATTGCCCAATGTTCATCCTAGTGTTATGCAAAGCTTAGTTGAGCCTCCCAAGACTTATGCTTTGTTTCGTAATGCATATTTGTCCTATGATTGCATCAAGTTGTGTGACCAAGTTTTGTTTATCTCGAAAACACAACTAGTGTATGGAATAGAAAATATTGTTCTTGAGTACACACATGTGGAGAATAAGCATTTTTATTGCGCTGATTTGAATGATGCAAAGTTAGAGCTCATATCTTCTTTAACTTCTTTAGATTATATTGAATTTGATGCTCGTTGTAACCTGAATTATTTAGAGAAGAGATTATTTCAGAATTGTAATGCGCAACATTTTAGCAATTGTGTTTTTTATGCTATTGGCAAATACGATGACATTGAAGATTTCTTAGTATTTAAAATAGTCATTTGTACTAATCTGAAATACCCTTTTGAAATGCAAAAACAGGATCAAACAATAGCATGCACTAACACTAACAATGCTTTGCAAAGTTTCTCTACTTTTATGATCTATTAACAGGAGCAGCTCATAGAGAAGGAGAAGTTGCTATTGTGGCCAAGCTACGTGCTCATCCCTTGTTTCAACATGACAGCAAAAAATTGTTTCGACCACTAGATCAAGCCGAGGACGGTTAGCTGTAAGGAAGGGGAGAATGATGAGATCTTTGTGGCACTACTTGACTGCTTCAGAATACTCCCATGGCCGCCACCTCTTATGATTTTTGGAGTGCACGGTAGAGTGATGGTTCTCCAATCTGACCTTGAGTCGAGGACGACTCCAAAAGAAGCGGGAGAGGATGATAAGGTCACATACATATCCTCGTGGCCTCCATCTTTTGAGATTTCTACAAGACACGGTGGCATAGTTGGTTTTGAATCTGTGCTTGAGTCGAGGACGACTCCAAATCAAGTGGGAGAGGATGATGAGACTACATACATATCTCCATGGCCTCCACCCTTTATGATTTCACGAGGGCATATTAGAGTGGCACTTTTACATTCTGAACTTGAGCCGAGGACGACTCTAATTCAAGTGGGTAAGGATGTTGTGGACATCATATCCTCTGATGAGGACGTCAATGAAAATATTCACACATGGAGGATTTGGACTGCAAAACAGTACAAACTTGCAACAAAAGCCATGACTTCGTATGGAATCCAATTTGGGTGTTTAAGTACGTTTTGGAAAGCTCATCAAGTCTACTTTCGAATGGATCCAGCCTCATTCATATCACATCCGAGTCAGCGGCAATTGTCGTTCCAATTCAGAAGGTGTTGCATCATGTCAACTTGGGCCGATGGCCTGTGTATCAAGTTGAAGCCATTAGGGGCACGTCCTAGGGTTTGAGGATGACCCCAGCACCCTCTGGTCGTCTTCCACCCTATTTAAAGGTCCCAACCGCCACCAAAAAGACTTAGGTTTTCTTTTGTTATAGTTTAGCTCTTATGCAAACTTTCTGATCTTCAGTTGTGTCCAACGAGCACCTGTTAGACAGCTTTGAGAACTCATATTGTGAGAGATTTCTGGTTTGCCACATCTTGTTCTTGCTTGTTCTTCGATTGCTTGCAGGAATTGATCTTTGTGATCAGGTTGATCTTGCTGTCCAGCACGGTCAATAACCATTCGGAGTTGGTTCTGCGATTGCTAAGGCGCACATGACCTGTTCGTTTGTAGTCGGATCGTAAAGGTCGACTCCACCAAATCGATAGTTCTTACCTCACCGAAAGATTGGGTACCTCAAGTCCTATCAGTATGAATGCTTTAGGTTCTTTGAGGCACTTTAGTGATCCGTTGAAGTTTGAAAATGTCAAGAGTTGCAGAGGGAAGCTAGAAGACCTTGAAGATGTCTAGTTTTAGTAGCTAATGACCCACCGGACAGTCTGTCGGAGTCATCGGACAGTACGGTGAGAGTCGTAGCCAGGAGTCCAGAGAGGATGTTTTTGGAGGCTGAGAAGAGGAAATCACTGGACAGTCCGACGATATCACCGAACAGTCTGACGATGTCACCGGACAGTCCGGTGAGTGCACAAGCTCGAATCCAAAGAGGTGCTCTCTAGAGTCAAGAGGAGGAATCACCGAACAGTCCGTCAGCTTAGTGACCGGATAGTCCAGTGAGCCCAGAAGATGAAGTCTAGAAGAGGTGTCTCTGGAAGTCCTAAAGAGAAGGGTCATCAGACAGTCTGGTGATGGTATGAATCGAACAGTTCAGTGTCACATGGAATAAATTCTAGAGAGGATGTTTCTGCTAGATGAAGACCAAGAGTCACTAGACAGTCTAGTGGTCCCAAACACCGGACAGTCTGGTGACTGCAAAAAGTAGTAAGCTTTTTGGCAACGGCTCTTGACGACTCTGTAGGGGCTTAGGGCCTATTTAAACCGTTGAGAGAGCTATTGTGGATGTTGCTCGCAACAAAAACAGTTGGAGATCATTTGTGAAGAGCCAAAGGTCACCAAGGAGAGCACAAGAGAGCATCTAGTGAGATCTTGAGTGCTTGTGAAGAGTAGCAAAGAGTATCTATACATTCCTAGAGCTTGTGAGGCTAAGAGGAGTGTACTCAGCTTGTTACTCTTGGTCTATGGCAGCCTAAACCAGTTAAGTGTCGTTGTACAAACCTCCAAAGAATTGTGGAAGACGACGTCAAGTTTGTGGGCGGTTTCGGGTCCTCCGCACTAAAGGGACACCAAGAGTGAGCGTCCGAGCCTTAGAGGCTTGCTCTAGCACATATGTATTGTTTGCTATAGCCGGGGTGTCGGTGTCTTCACTTTGGGAGTGGAGCGTACCCTTGTGAGCATTATTCCAGGAATGACAGGAGGAACCAAGACTCCAACTGAAGTGGTTCAACGAGGATTAGAGGATGGTGGCATCCTTCTGAGACCTCGGAAAAAATCGTTGAGCATCTCTTTCGTTCTTCTTTTTACTTACCACATTTACCTTTTGTGAGTAGTGTGATAGGCTGCTTAGTTGTAACTCTTGGTGGCTCTCGTGTCGGCTTGCTTACTAGCTTGATAGGTTGTTTTGCTCTTTGTCTTCTTATGCTTGGTTGTCTTCTAGCTTGTTTTTCGCCTGATTAGTCATTGCTTACTAGGAGTTGATTGCTAGTTTCGCTAGAAATTAGGAAGAGCGAGAAAGAAAGAGAGAGTAGTGTTAGTGCCCGATTCAACCCTTCCTTCTCGGTCACTTGATCTTTACAAAAGGGAATCATTATGTCACCCACTATGCGGCAGCATCAATTTCATCCTGGCGCAGAGCCCGAACCGTTGGGTACCCGTGCCTCCAATCCCCCGCCCGCTGATAGGTGGGCCATCGAAGCACCTTGACGCCTCCGTTCTACTATGTGACAAGTGCTCCTAATGCAGAATTAAGAGCCTGGCACACGCCTCGAGCGCCGCGTGCACCGGGTAACCACCCCTCAGAGACCGTCCGATGCTGCTTTCCTTGGCCGTCTGATCAGACAGGCGGTTACCTCCTCGAATAACCAACTCGAATTTTGACCATCGATGGGTGGATGATTCGAATGTTTTCCTGACCCTGGTCGGATGAAAATGCGGGATCCGTCCCCCCGTTGAAAAGGCTCCGACCGTGCAAAATGGCTGACAAAAGCCTAATTTTTCTGCCTGACCCCGGTCGGCAGTTTGCGTGAGGACATATTCCTTAGCAAAAGGGTTTCGACCCAACGAAATGGCGAATGAAAGCCAAATTAGCTTGTCCGACCTGAGTCGACAACAGACTCCAGGACATGTTCCTCAGCAAGAGGGGTCCGACCCTGCGAACCGTTTACCCACAAATCCATGTCATGAAGCCGACCCACAAGCGTCAGAGTTCATCGAAGGCACTCACAAGCATTTGAAGACCTCTTGATCGACCCTTCGAATCGCCTGGGGGCTACGTCCTATGGGCGCACTCATGAACACTGACAGGACCAATCGACACAATCCATCTACAAGTCTATTTTAACCCTCGAGCAACCCTTTGGATCACCCAAGAGCTACGCCTTGTGGGCGTGCTCGACGCTCCCACAGGAGCAAATATCAAAGAACCCTACATCGTTGTAATCCTGATACGATCATGCAATTCAATCCTCATACGATCAAGCAGTTCACATCCCCAATCCCTCTCGAATACGAAAATTCTACGGTGCCGGAGATCAGAACACCGACACTTTCAATCAAGAAATCTTGTAAGAGGCAGTTACATAGTATTACCACTAGACGTGTAGGTGAAGCAAAAGCGGTTGTTAGATTGCAGTTGCGAGATCCAACATAGTTGTGCATCGATGTATGAAGTAGTCAACCACAAATACTCCTTCGATTTTAAATTATTGACACCGTTGACTTAAAATATCAACCTTGACTATTCCTCTTATTCAAAAAATTTATTCAAATGTCTAAATTTATTAGTCATAATTTAAATTCCACTAATGATAAATCAAATAATAATAAAATTTTACACATTTGAATAAATTTTTTAATAAGATGAATAGTCAAAGTTGATGTTAAAAGTCTACAGTGTCGAGGAGTAACTATCTCCTCCTCATCTAGCCAATAAAACAGCACAATAACGGCAGGGGTTCCTTGCGGTATCCACACGTTGGGGTTAAAAAGCAGTACACGATGTGCTAGCAGCGGCGACGTAGCCATGGTTCATGCTGGAGGGACAGTGGTGATGACAACTAGAGTTTTAGGTGTGTGGTGTGCTAGCGGCCCTAGCCATACCACCTAGAACTCACTAATGGGCTTTCATAAGTAGACCATTAGCACTTAAATTCCTTATAGATCAATAACTCTCAAATACAAATTAAATCCGCATTATCTCTTAGAGATATCGCCGGGTTAGGGAAGATACGCAACTAGCGCAAGCCCTCAATGCAGCGGCGAAACTGGATAAGAATTTTAAGGGGAGCCGCACAAACCTAATAATTTTTTAAAAAAGTAATATGTATCAATTTTTTATTGTTCATACACATATGTATACGTCAAGTTTAAAATTTACATCAAAATTTAGCAATACATAAAAAAACATAACGATCTAAAAAGAAGTATCATACCTTTTTACTTAAATTCGAATTTCTTGTTGCAGATGCTACGTTCTTTTAAATTTTAATTCTTAACCTTGGTTTACTAAAAATTTATACCATAAACTTAAGAACAATATGATTAGAGGTCAAAAATAGTAGGCATTATCATCGTGTGACTACTCTTGCCCTTGTGTTTCACACTTATGAAGTCAAATAAACGTGAATGTATGAACCATTTTGTTTTCTAAACTTTTCTAATTAAACATGTTAGGTGGCTTAGACAATTTACTTAAGCTATTTTTAATAGTAAAGTGAGTTGTATCTTTTTTAGAATGAATGTGAATTTAATTTTAACATATAAAGAGTAATACAAACGCTATTCAACATCCTAGGTATAGAATATAGTTATTCTATATCTCAGTAATTTGGATCGGTTTCCTTCGGTAATTTTCCTTCTTTCCAGTAATTTCGTTTCAATTACTTAATTAAATTTTCTCTCTTCCACTAATTTTGTTACATTTCATTTAGTAATTTTTTGTATTTCTTCAGTAATTTTCATTTAATTTTGTAATTTTGTATTGAATCTTTTATTAATTTATCATACTTCAGTAATTTAATTTAATTTTCTTCAGTAATTTCTATTTTCTTCCGTAATTTTATTTCAGATGTGAAATAGTTATTCTTCACTTTAGGTTTAGAATAGCACTATCGTAAAGAGTAATAGCTCCTAATGTTAGAATGTCCATGAGTAATACGTAGTGGGTTGGGGGGGGGGGGGGGGGGGGGGGGGGGGGGGGGGCATGGCTCAGCCGGCCCCCCTCAGTTCCGCCATTGACTCAATGCTCCTCGCGCTGGTATTTCCCAGCCGTGAATGTCTGCATATGCATGCGAGCGAGTCCAACAATTGTAATAAATTAGTCATTAGAAACATTGCGACCAAACGATTGTGGCTGCATGCTGACTTATTCCTGTGATGATCAGGAGTGTGATAAGAAGTGGAGATCTTTGCACATATTCTGCAGAAACTAACGACGGCTAATGTGTGTCTACCGTTCCAAAAAAATGTCGTTTACCAAAAGTGCACACATGGATCCTCGATCTCGTCAAGGGAACTGACCAAGCCCATCAATAATATTAATTAGAAATATTGTACACATATATAATGTTTATATGTACAAAATTAGTAGGAGTACTCAAGCTTGTGATACGATGGGTCCCATGATCAGTTCTGAAAAGATTTAGACGAAGGCTTAATTCTCAACTAACAAGATATCGGTTCATTGCCTGTATTGTTTTAGGTAGATGGATAGACGATCAAGTCCACCCGTTCTCACTGGTACTAATTCAAACTCTTTAAAATATTTTACAATAAAAAATTGTCTTTGTGTTGTCCTTAAAACTCCTCATTGCAGTGGCAGGCATGGTGAAGCCTGCCACTACAGCGTGTCCATGTTGTTCGCCGTTAGAAACAACTCACCAGTGACGGATATTATTCATGTGAAGTCTATTATTACCCGAGATAGGCGTTGTTGAAACACCATTAAGAGATATTATTGTTGTCAGCACTGACTTTTTACCGTCAATGGTGGACATTGTTGATATCAGCTACCTACCCATGGCGGTTTGATGTCGACGGCCCAACACAGAAATCTGTCCTGCCACTCTAGGCCTCTATGGGCTGCCACTACAGGGTCTGTTTGCGGGTGCTGTATTCACGGCACGGTGCTGCAGATTCTGTTGTATAATCTCTCAACTAAAACTAACAACCTAAAATTAACAAATAAGTATTTTTTTTGAAAAATCACCATGATGACAAATGGGGCCATGAAATCGGATTCCATTTGTTTGGTTTCTAGGTGCACAAAATCTTACTCCTTTTATTTTTAAATTATTGATACTTGATTTTTAATATCAACTTTTATCATTTGTTTTATTAAAAAAATTATTCAAATATAAAAATATTTGTTATTATTTGCTCTACCATTAATGATATTTAAAATACGACTAACAATTTTACACATTAAAACAAATTATTTGAATAAAATGAATAGTAAAAATTGATGTTTAAAATTAACTGTCTCAATAAATTAAAAATGAAGGTACTACGGAATAATTGACGAGCAAGCTTCAATCCCAATTCACAAAACTTTGCGGAATCACCCTTTTTCTCGCGCGGGTATGCTGTCAAATTGAACAAAGACGCCGCCGTAAACGGGCTACTGTGGACGTCCACCGAGATGATAAAAGTGGACGAGATTCTCTGGATAATGACGAGAGCAAGCACGGAGTGAGACAGATTAACAAAAAGTCAAATTTCACCTAACTTACCAGTGTAGGAAGTCTCGATCGGCCGCAGGATTTTCTGCATCAAAGCGCAATAGAACACTACATATTGCGAATCTTTTATATAGTCTAAATCCGCTCGATTTCTCAGCAAAAGATTGCTCCACGTCATCATCGTCATTTATAGCCGTTGGATGAAGTTCGTTTCAATCTAGATCGTTCAACCCCGGACCCGGTCATCTCGGAGGTTCTGAACTCTTCTACATCCCGCCGCCCACCGGCTTTCGACAGAGCCAGTGCGACTCTCTCCCGCCGCGCTTAGCGCCGTGGGCAGCCGCCACAAAAGCCCCCGCCCGCCGCCACCCTCTATCTCCGGTGGAGCCCTCCCAAGTCGGACACAAGCAGTGCAAGTAGAAGGGCACCGAGGGGACGGCGTGGCTCCCCAACGTGGTGCCGCTCTCCAATGTCACCTCCGCCTCCTGAAGCTGATTTCTCCTACATAATCTTGCACCTGTACATCTCACGCTCGATGCATTCGCTATCCTTTGAAAATCCGCCTAGATCCACTTCGCTGTGCTCCGTCGCAGTCTAAAGATGCGGCCGGCAGTGGCGTATTACTTGGCTGTAGGCCCATAGGTCATCCCTTTTGTTTAATCCGGACCGGGGCCATCAAATTAGCTTAACCCTGCGCCTCGCCATGAGTTTCCTTTCCCTGCTCTCATATACAAGCATAAGATGTACGACTCTGCCCGCACAACTACCGGGCACACGGGTACCTGATGTCCTGATTTGTTCCATTTTGAGCAGCTATTACATTGTTTGTTTTTGCAATAATACTTTAGTGGAGCAAGAACTTCCATCTTCGGCTTGCATTATTTCTCCTCATATGTTTTCTATGTGATTGTATGAATAGATTATTTCAGAATGCTAACCAAATTAAATGTATATAGGCAACCAAGCTTTCCAGCAAAGCAATCAAGAAAAAATAGTTAATCAGCGAAGGTATTGCCACTTCATCCACAAATGTATTACCACTGTCCTTTCAGTTATACCAAACTGTGATTATTGATGAAAGGTTACTGTATAATTTTTTTTGTGTTTCACTAATAATAATATTCTATATCTAGAATCAAATTTCCTCATCTGGTTCATTATGTGTTTGGAGTTTACTATAACTTTTCCGGTGCTCTTTTTTCTGTCATGGCTGTTTTGGCACTGTTAGTTCATTTGTTTTCATTTTTCTTAGTAAGACTAAATAATGCAACACAATTCATATCTATTCAATGATAAAGTTACAGTATATTTTTTCATATGATAAACTTTGAAAGAACAAAACTAAAGATGCAAAAGTCAAAGTGAAAGTAAGACATGTAGATTTTTTTGTCATTTCGATTACATTCATATTCCACATCCTAACAGTATACACTACCTAGGAAGCATCAGAGAAATCAGGATATTGATAGAAAGCTTGCAAGATCTGTTGATTTGGCCAACAATGAGAACGGAGCAATACAACATCTTTGTCTGCTAACATTGCTTCATTGCTCTACTTTACAATGCATTCTTTCAGGGTTTGCAGCACCAAAAAAATAATATCATAATCAACTGTGATCATCTGAAAGTACTAAATTAATGCCTGCACTGCATCGAGAAAAGAAAAATCTGACACCATCAAACATTATTTGAAAAAGATGTATCTTCATATGTATTTCACTGCCAATTTGTTAGACGGATGGAAGATTCTCCTCCATGACTGATATTGGCAAACTATTTGCTCCCATTTATTCAAAAAAAAAAAGGGCCAGCAAACCAAAAGGAGGAAGAGAAGAGCAACCTCTTACAAGGATAAGTCCTATGCTGGTATACCTACGTCCTCCCTCTCTCTTTCCAGTTAGTTAGATAGCAATTAATTGTAACTTTCAATGGTATATACAATCTGTTCTTCCCTGTAAAAGAGAGAGACCGCACTAATTCTACATGAATATTTTGGTTATGTGATGACTTATCCTTTCTTAATGTAAATCATAGCTGCAAAGAGAGATCCTGAGGATAAGATAGTTCCATGAGAATGCGATGTAGATAACTCAGACATGGAGCCTTGAAGTGAAGAAGAAAGGTTTGATCTATCTCATACTTGGTGATTAATAGTGCTCCTGAAATGTTACTAGGTCTCCTACTTGGTGATTAATAGTTAATAATGCTTCCGAAATGTTACTAAGATTCTTTTGATTCCTGCATTAGTATGGTCAACTGTATCAGCAACTGTGTTAGTATGAAGTTAACTGGTATAATGCTTTTGTTGACTATTAAACCCTACAGGTAATTTTGTTGACTATGAAATAAGATGCTCTTATATTGCTTACAATTATTTATTAGTCTACCCTTTGAAATTTTTGAAACACAACATTTATTTTGTATCCTTATGGATAACATGTGGCCCCCAAAAATATCACTATGATTTAATACGATCATTAGACGATTAGCTTACGCGGCAAGGCCGCGCTATCTTTCTAGTGCTGAACTAAACGAGATACTTCCTCCGTCCACGAATATACACATTTTCAACTTTAGTCAAAAGTCAAATTTTATCAACTTTAATTAATAAATCTAGAAATTTAAATAATTTCTAATATAAAAAGTTACATATTATGAAAGTTTATTTCACGAAGATTTTAGTAACATGATTTATATATATATGATAAAATATCATAAAATTTTTATTATTAATAATCAAATTTAAAAATATTTGACTCTAACTAAATTCGAAAATGCTTATATTTATGGACCGAAGTAGTAGCACTAGCTTATTAAGTACTCTATTCGTCTCGATTTATATGTCTTTTTGGAGTTGGACGCGAAAATAACTTATATTTTAGAAAAACTAAAGAGCTTCAAAGTAACTTATAATTTGAGACGAAAGGAGTATTAATAAAAACTACTATCCAGCACATCGTTATTACTGATCAGCCGCCCGAGTTCAAAAAAAAAAAAAAAGAGGGGGATGGGCGATCTCGCCAGGGATGCGGACGAGTTCGCCGGGTAGGAGAGGGAGTGAAGCTTGGAGAAGGGGAATATCAGAGAGTAGGAGGAAGAAGATGATTTTGCAATATTGATAATTGTTCGATCTAGACACCACGGCCTCCCCCCTCTAATACTCACGCTGCCTCATGGGCCGTTACATGCTACTATCCACTTTGGCCCATTATGAGGCACGCTGGCCGCTGGGTCAACGAAGTCGCACGCCACACGCAGAGGCTGCTCCCGTGCCAACTTGAAACAGAGGCGCTCGTGCTCACAGGAACACCCATAAAACAGAGCTTGTAACGGCTGAAATTTTGGTTCCATTATTAAAAAAATAAAGAAACATTTGCTTTTTTGGTCCTCTGAAGGTTGCCTATTTGACTTTGCTTTTATACTTCAAATAACCAATTTAACCCACATTTGTTGAAAAAGAGGGTGAAATAAGCAAACTTTTAAATCAAATTGGCTATTTAGAGTAAAAAAAAAAACAAGATCAAATAAGAAAAGTTAAAAAATAAAGTCAAATTGGCTATTGACACTTAAAAGAGGGTCCCACAAGCAATTATCTCAAAAATGAAACAAAGCCTGTTTTTCAGTTAAACACAATTTTTGACTAACTGAAAGAACACATCAGCTTAAGCATAATTCTAGCAGGAGCAACATTTTTCTACCACTACTCTACTGAAAAAACTGTTTCCCCGGCAATTTTAAGTTTTCCAGGTTTTTGAAGAACAATCGAGCGCCAATGTCCCAAAAAAAACCTGAAATTTTCTCTCTGAAATTGCTTCCATGTCAGAACAATCATGCTGGCAGCAAGGAGGTCGACAAGCTGCATAAGATTTGGAGGAGATTGGCCAGCCAGTTGCACCTTGTAACAGGTCTTCAACGTTGAGGCTGATCATGGAGTTCCCAGATCTTGGCTCATGGCCGACATGTTTGGCCCAAGCAACGCGAGGATTGCCTAAAAACCTGGCCACGGTGAGCACGAAGAGAACCATCCCCTCCGCCATCAAGTCCCAGCTGCGCGGCATGGCCTAGTGCTCCTCCTCTACCCATGCGGCGAGAGAGCATTCCGGTGAGGTGGAGAGGATGCCTGCGTGGCGTTGGGATAGAGCTTGTCCTGCTCGACGGAAAGTAGCGGAATAAGCGAGGGCCGAGGGGAGACGGCCACTGAGCGAGGCACCCCCTGGGAATTTCGCTGCTGCTCAGGAAGAAAGATGGAGTATTGACGGAGAGGGAGGTGACAAGGGTAGATACGGAATATGAATTTCATTTGCGCTGGCGACGACAACAAATAAACGCGTTTTTGTTGCTGCAGCTACGGCAATGGCAGGCTCACAATCTTCAGTCAGGGAACTCACACGCACAGGAGAGAAGACTGGTAGTTTTGCGTCGCGATGCTCCTGTGACTTTTCTATTTTTTTTTCCTTTTATTCAGTCTTGAGTACATGCAAATTAACTAACTCCAAAGACTCAGACCGCACACCCTCGCACGGCCACATGACACGCTAATGAAGACCCGACATTCTCGCCACGAACTGGAGCGTGACTCAGGATGCATGCAAGCTAATACAGACTGGACGTGGGCCATAATGCTAACAGAATTACGTGACCCAGTAATGCAAACTTAACATACAAGGAAACAAAACATGTGACGTGATTAACCTAACAAATCACCCCTTGAAGCACGGCACCTGGACTTCACATCAGCAACTCCAAGTTTCTCCCGTAGCTCAATGAACTTCAGTCTTCCTAAGGGCTTTGTCAGAATATCGGCAAGCTGGTCTTCAGTTTTAACATGATCAACTTCCACCATGCCGTCATTGACACACTCAAAGATGAAATGATATCGAGTGTCAATATGTTTGCTGCGGCCATGATGCGCAGGATTCTGGCACAGCTCAATTGCAGATTTGTTGTCAATGTGAAGCTGTATCTTGAGTGTTTCTGCTCCCATCATCTCACTGATCAATCTACTGAGCCAAACTCCCTGGCAGGCTGCCGTAGCTGCTGCTATATACTCAGCCTCTCACAGGATGAGAGAGCAACAATCTACTGTTTTTGTGATGCCCAAGTTATCAGGTTTCCTCCATAGAAAAACACCATCTCTGATGTGCTTTTCCGATCATCTAAATCTCCAGCGAGATCACTATCATAGAAACCAGACAACTCGGCCCTAGGCACACTGAGCTTCTTGTACATACATCCAAAGGAAACTGTACCACTCACGTACCTTAGAATTTGCTTGACAGCTGTAACATCCCAGAATCCTCGAATTATTAAAATGGCAATTCTTCAAATTTTCGTTCTAATTTAATTGTCTGTCTCAATATTTCATTCCCATCAAAATTCATTCGTTCCGAAATTCGTTTCGTCTAAATCCGAAATCCGTTCGTGAAAATTAATCCGGTGCCGAAATAATTTAGTCCGCGTAATTTTTACGTTGACTAAAATTGTTTCTCGGAAATTTCCACAAATTAATTTTCGGGTCTCTAAATATTTCTCCAAATTAATTTCTGCAGCCTTCCTAATTGTTTCACGTTTTTCAATTAAATATCCAGATTTATTTCTAACCCTCTATTTTTCACTCTCCTTTAAATACCCTCTAACCTCAACCCTAATCTCCATCTCACTTTCCTTTCCCCTTTCTTCCATCGCAAGCCAAAATTTCTGGCAACCGCCTCTCCGCGCGCGTCGCCTGCTCTCCCCGATTTTCGTTTCCGGAGCCGAGCCTGCGCTGTCCTGGTCGCCATCCCTGCAGTTCCACTTTGGTCCCCGCGCCGTGCCGCGTGCTGCATCGGTCTGCGCGTGGAGCCGGCGTCGCCATCCGCCGTTCCCGTCCTTC
>BCLG01000001.1:70274-86117 GCA_001602295.1 Zoysia matrella | reverse complement strand
TGAGGAGCTGGGGGACTTTCGGGAAGTCCCTATGAGAGTACCTGTGGCGGGTACACTGGAGGCTTCGGTCTTGGCGGCGAGTTTGTTGGTTGTTGGAGTTGTGGTTGGAGAGATGGCCTGCCCCGGCAATTAAGGACCGAGTCCTTCGAGCCTTGTACGCTCAGTTGACAACCATGCACACCACGTTACCCTGTATGGGCAGTTGGCTTGATTTTGAAGCTTGCCGAGACTGGTTGTTTACCCGTGGGTTGGCGGTGTAGTGTTAGTGTGGTGTTGAGCTTTGACTTCCCACATGAGATCGAGATACCCCACCTGATCAGTGGTAGGCTCTTCACAGCTCCAGGACCTGATTGCGTAGGCTTTTGGGATCCCTATCCTGGAGGACGGATGACGCCAGTTAAAGCTTGTGGACGGGTCTTGTGTGTTCGTCGGGGCTACGACGGTGGTTCCCGATGACGCATCCCGTGGGTCCAGGTGCATAACCTCTGCAGAGTTTTAGTCGATGCGCATTGCCACGTCCTTTTGGAAGGACACCACCCTGAGTTGTGCTCCTCGTTGAGTAGTTTTGTTTTCCTTCCTCCTCTCCTTTTCTAAATGTTTTTGACTCCGGCCTTTGAGCTGTGGCCGAGTGTGGAGATTACATCGGCATTAAAATGAACCCTCGCCCGGGATAACGGAGATCTCTGCGGGGCAAGATAATAAAACTTGACAAGTTTGAAAATAAAGCTTTTATTGCATATTTTAAATAAAATAAATGTTTTAAACTTGCTTTCAGCACTTGAGCCAAGCCTTTACCTTTGAAACCTTTTGCATGCATACATTGTTGTTAGGTAGTACGCGGTTTGCTGAGTATTCGTACTCACGGCTTTCAAATTTGTTGTTTTCAGAGGATTCTCTCAGTTTCGACTTCGACTACGTCTCTGACGGCCCGTGACGTCCGCTCCTGCGCTCGAGCTAGCCTGTGTGGAGGAGGTTCGCTACTGTCGCCATGTTGATGCTTCCGCCGTTGCTTTTGTTAGTTTCACGATAGAGATATATTCACTCTGAGATATTTCCGACCTGCGTGTCGATGGACCCCTTTGAAGGATTTTATTCTAATATTTTTACTCTGATCTGCTAATTTTCTAATTTGTTTCTTGTTTAATATTTCTGTTATGGTTCTTTGATTGATCGCTTGTGATATCGTGATTGCCAAACTCCTGGGATTGGCAACGTCACGTGAGATCGGGACTTATCGAAAGGTAAGTGAAAACCCGGTCGTTACAACAGCAGCCATGTGTTTCTTTGACGGTGCCTCCATGAATCGGCTCACAATGCCTACAGCATATGCAATGTCTGGACGAGTATGAACTAAGTATCGCAAGCTCCCAACGATACTGCGATACCTTGTGGGATCTACTGCTTCACTACCATCATTTTTGGACAACATCAATCAGTTCTCCATTGGAGTCACACACGAATTGCAGCCTATCAAACCAGCCATCTCAATGATCTTCAGCGCATAGTTCTTTTGACACACTGGAATGCCATCTGCTCCCTGCTCTACCTCAATTCCCAGGTAGTAAGATAAGAGACCCAGATCACTCATCTCAAACTTGCTCTTCATCTGATTCTTGAACTCAAGAATGACCTCATCTGTCGAGCCAGTGACAATCAAGTCATCAACATACACCCTCACAAGAAGCAACTCACCATTTCTCTGTCGCTTGTACACTGCATGTTCCAAGGGACTGCGACTGAAGCCAAGTGACAGCAGGGTGTCATCAAGCTTCATGTTCCATGCTCGCGGAGCTTGGTGTAGACCATACAAGGCTTTCTTGAGCTTCATCACCTTGTTACTTTGCTTGACATCCCATTGAGAAATGCAGACTTGACATCCATATGGTAAACACTCCAACCTCCATGTGCTGCTACTGCCAGCAAAACACGGACCGTTTCCAGACGTGCAACAGGTGCAAATACTTCATCGAAGTCAACTCCGTGTCGTTGAGCATAATCTTTAGCGACAAGTTGTGCTTTGTGACGCACAACACTGCCATCCGGTGCCTTCTTCACCTTGTAAACCCATTTCAGACCAATGGCACGCTGCTCAGCTGGGAGTGTGGCAAACCCCCATGTGTTGTTCCCAACTATGCAGCGTAACTCTTCCTCCATGGCCTCCTTCCAACAAGTTTCCTTGAGAGCTTGTTCAACATTTGTTGGTTCCTCTGCTGCAAGCATGCAGAGGCCGCTGTACTCGAGCTCCTGCTGCACTGTATTATTATACAGATCACTCAAACTTCGATAGTGCAGTGGCAAACCATCAGAATCACATGAACCACCGGTTAGCGGTGACACAGCTGACTTTGGTGCTGCTGTTACTGCAGCAGCCTCGGGCGTTGATGGCTCAACTTCCACAGGCAGTTCAGTTCCGCTATCTTCACTTTGCACTGCACTTGCATCCTGATTTATTTGAGCAGCACCACGCTCACTCACTAGAGTGGAACCGTCACCCTCCGTGATGACGTACTCAATAGTGAACGTGCCCGGCAAGCTGACAGTGTCATTAGCTGAAGTATCCTTGCTCCACTCCCAGGCCTTCTACTCTTCGAACACTACATCTTGTGAGATGTGAAGCTTCCCCGCCTTTGGATCATAAACACGATAGGCCTTCGATCCATCCTCATACCCGACAAAGATCATCGGTGTGGAGCGATCGGACAGATTGTTGATGCCAGGCCCAACCTTCTTCACATGCATAACACAACCAAATGTCCTGAAATAAGACACATTAGGCCTGCGCTTGTACCATGCTTCATATGGTGTCCTCCCTTGGAGACTTCTAGTTGGCGAACGGTTCAGAATGTGTACTGCAGTCTTGATAGCCTCTGCCCAAAACATGCTCGGAACTCTCATCCCTTTCAGTAAGCTCCGCACCATCTTCACGAAGGTGCGGTTTCGACGCTCAACAACCCCATTCTGTTGAGGTGCATATGGGGCTGTCGTGTACCGCTTGATGCCGTTCTCATCACACCATTCCTTGAACTCGAAGGAATTGAATCCCCCCCTCCTTGAGCTTGACATCACGCTCATTCTCGGCCAGAGCCTTGATCTTCCGGAAATACTTGAAAGCTTCATCCTTGGTGCGCAGCAACTCAACCCACATGAACCTACTGTAATCATCAACAATCAACAGAAAATATTTGTAACCACTCGGTGTAGCTGGATTGATAGGACCGCATAGGTCACCATGCCCGAGCTCAAGTCCTTGCTTTGCTCTGTACGATGAAGCTTGTGGAAATGGAGTTCAGCACTGTTTTGCAAGTGCACACCCATCACAGAATTGCTCCACGTGCTCAATCAGTGGCACCCCGTCCACCATCTTCTTGGCTGCAAGATCATGGAGTGCATGAAAGTGCAGGTGGCCGAAGCGTGCATGCCAGCGCGACGCCATGTCGCTGTTCTTCACAAATAGACAATATGGTTCACTAATAATGAGCTCCACCTTGTACATGCGATTGCGAGCTCTAGTGACCCTTGCAAGCAGCAGGCGTGCCTTGTCAAAGATGCAGAGCTCACCATCTTCAATGACAACCTTGCAGCCGTTCTCATCGAGCTGGCCCAGGCTTATGATATTGCTGCGCAGCCGAGGTATATAATACCTCGGTGAGCACCCTGTGCTCCTTGTTCTTGCATTCAAACAGCACTGAACCTTTGTGTGACATCCCAAATTTTAGGAAAAGTCTAAAAATACGTAATTCAAATTTTTTCTAACTTTCACCCTAACATTTTTCTTTCCACTTCTCACCTTTTCTTTTCTTTCCTATTTCAAAAGGCAAAACCTCATTAAATTAAAACTTATCTAAATTGAAGATTTCAAAATATTAAAATTTGAGGTGTGGCAAGTGAGTGAGCCCTTTTGTTTTCCTCTTTCTTTCCGTTTATTTTCTTGTGTTCTTTTGAATTTCGAGCTCGTTTCGATCTTTTAAATTCTAAATCCGACAAACTTCTCTGAAATGGAAATTCATTTAACTCCTTCGAACTCAACCCTTGTGAATTCATGTCTTATCAAACTCCGTGAATTCCAAACACATCCAATTCTTTTGAACCTATTTACCTCATTCAAATTAATTTCCTCCATTCAAATAGCCATTTATCCTCCGAATTTCATAGAATAAAATCTATTCAGAATTTGAAGATAATCCTAAAACGAAAGTTGTTCATCCTGAAAAGTTCTTCGACCCTGCAAAATTTCACATTCATCAGAGCTCGGGAAGTTGACCTTTTGAAGGAAAAACAGAGGCTGCTGCTGAAATTTCGGAAAATCAGAAAAATGGAAAGAAGTCGTGGGACCCGCCTGTCAGCGTCTTCTCCATCCCTATCTCCTCCTCTCCTGTCTTCTTCCTCGCCCCGCTTAGCCAGCGCACCATCATGCGCGGCGCCACGCGCCCTACCACGCGCCGCGCGCACGACGTCCCTGCCTCTCTCTCTCTCTCTCCCGGGGCCACATATCACCCCCTCCCCTGCGTCGAATCGGGATCAATCGACCTCACCTCCTCTGCTGCCGACCACCCCCATCACCGAGCGCTGCCGTAAATTCATGCCCTCCGGCGAGCTGCTCCCCTCCCGGCGTTGAGTGCACCATCTCCATGGCCTCTTCTACCTCTGAACCCATTCAATTTTGGCGAAACATGGCCGGCGCGGAGCCCCCGCCATGCGCCGCCGGGGCGCGCTGTTCACCTCCGTGGATGGCCCTCCACGGCGCTTCTCCGGCTTGCCTGCGCCCATGTGGAGCTCCACCACGCCGCCCTCCTGCTTCTCCGCCACCTTCCGAGCCATCTCTACCTCTCCCGCGGGCTGGCACTGTGAGCCGCCGCTCTGCCCTGCCTCCACTCCGCCGCCAACGCGCGCCTTCACCTCCCTGGCTTCCTTGAGCCCGTGGCGAGGTCCAGCACGCCGCTCTGCCCTTCCTCCACCGAGGCCTTAGCCTCTCCGGCTGGCTTGCCACTGGACGTCGGCGAGGCCCACGGCGACGGCGTGGACCGGCCTCCCTGCTGCAGTCCACCGAATGTTGGACAGGAGCCACGGCTCCAGCAGCCCTGGTAAAGGGCTCCTTTTTACATCAACCCCGTTGCTCAATTCTGTAATTGTAGAAACACCCTTACGCACACCCGCACTCCTAAGGATTGGACACGGTAGTCGGCACGTGTCCCTGACACGGTAGCTGGCTGATCCGTGCACATGTGTCCTGGAGCTCGTGTCCCCGAGCTTGGACCCGGTCACGCTCTCGTGACCCCGAGCCGGGTCACCACTAGCCTCGGACCACGTGTCCATGAGCTTGGACACGGTCACGCTTCCATGACCCCCAGTCGGGTCACTACCGGACTCGGAGGACACGTCATAGTTTTCACGTGTCCACGGACACGTCACGATTTCACAAGTCCACGTGCCACGGACACGTCACGGTTTTCGCGTTTCCACGTGTCCACGGACACGTCACGATTTCACGTGTCCACGTGTCCATGGACACGTCACGGTTTTCCCGTTTCCACGGACACATCACGATTTCACGTGTCCACGTGTCCACGGACACGTCACGGTTTTCCCGTTTCCACGTGTCCACGGACACGTCACGATTTCACGTGTCCACGTGTCCCCGGACACGTCACAGTTTTCACGTTTCCATGTGTCCACGGACACGATCACAGCTTTTACGTGTCCACGGACATGTCACAGTTTTCCCGTGTCCACGGACACGTCACAGTTTTCCCGTTTCCACGTGTCCACGGACACGTCACGGTTTTCACGTGTCCACGGACACGTCATGATTTCACGTGTCCACGTGTCCACGGACATGTCACGGTTTTCCCGTTTCCATGTGTCCACGGACACGATCACAGCTTTTACGTGTCCACGGACATGTCACAGTTTTCCCGTGTCCACGGACACGTCACAGTTTTCCCGTTTCCACGTGTCCACGGACACGTCACGGTTTTCACGTGTCCACGGACACGTCATGATTTCACGTGTCCACGTGTCCACGGACACGTCACGGTTTTCCCGTTTCCACGTGTCCACGTGTCCCCGGACACGTCACAGTTTTCACGTGTCCATGTGTCCATGGACACGATCACAGTTCTCGTGTCCACGGAAACCCCGAACTTCCCGTGAACCCCGAACTTTCCCGTGTCCACAGAAACCCCGAACTTTCACGTGTCCACGAAACCACGAACTTTCTCGTGTCCACGAAAACCCCAAACTTTCCCGTGTCCACGAGAAACCCCGAACTTTTCCGTGTCCCCGAAAAACCTCGAACTTTCACGTGTCCACGAAACCCCGAACTTTCCCGTGTCCATGAGAAACCCCGAACTTTCCCGTGTCCCCGAAAAACCCCGAACTTTCACGTGTCCACGAAACCCCAAACTTTCCCGTGTCCCCGAAAAACCCCGAACTTTCACGTGTCCACGAAACCCCGAACTTTCTCGTGTCCACGAAAACCCCGAACTTTCCCGTGTCCACGGAAACCCCGAACTTTCACGTGTCCACGGAAACCCCGAACTTTCACAAAACCACGAACTTTCACCTCACGTGTCCACGAATCCCCGAACTCCCACAAAACCATGAACTTTCACTCTCACGTGTCCACGAATCCCCGAACTTTCACAAAACCCCGAACTTTCACTTTCACGTGTCCACGGACACGTCACAGTTCATGTGTCCCCGGACACGGTCACAGTCCACGTGTCCACGGACACGATTACAGCTCATATATTCACGTGTCCATGAACACGTCATAGAACTCTGTGTCCACGGAGAAATCCCCGATTCTGGACACCCGTATGTCCAGGGGCTGTGGACACAGGCCGAACCACGTGTCCACATGATTTTTCCTCGATTCTGGACACGCAGGTGTCTAGAGGCTGTGGACACAGGCCGAACCACGTGTCCACATGAATTGTTCCTCGATTCTGGACACGCAGGTGTCTAGAGGCCGTGGACACAGGCCGAGCCTTGTGTCCGTGCAGCCTTTGCCAGTTTTCAGTCACAGACTAGCTGGCAACATCACCACAAAGTTCCTCCTTTGTTTCACGCCTGCACACACACACCCGACAACTGTGGACATATGTCGGGTAGCGTGTCCACGGGGGAGATTTCCTGTTTTTCATCGTGAACACCTTGTTCGTCTCACCACCGCTACACCTTAACGAATTTTTCAGTGATCTTGGTGCCATTGGAACCATTATCTCAAGCTCCATCACATTGAATCATCCAAACCTCAGCCAACCTCCGGTCTTGCCGATTCGCTTCTTTAGTAAGTCCTTCGCTGAGTTTAATCGTTGTTCCTTCTTTTGGTTTTATCGTTGTTAGTGCAAGTCTTTAATTATGATGCATTCTAAGCATAGATTTATACTAGCTAAGGCACGCCACAGCATAGCATAACCTCATTAGCATAACCCCATTATTTAGCACACATTAGTATGCACACCCATGTTAGCACTAAATAACCTAACTTAATATTAGAGTTATAAAATTAATAGTTAAACACTAATAACTAAATACTAGGAAGTAAGCATAAATTAATTAGAATACTTGTGTATTTCACTTTACATCGGTACACACCGGCACACGTGCAATCTTAAGTCGCGCTCACATTCGAAACCATGATGCATAGATATAAGCATAGGCCAACGATAAATGCAAGTGCACAATATACACGGATAACTCAGGTCATGAGCCGTGACATAGAAGCACGCACAATGCACTCATGATATAGTTTAATCACTAGGTATCAATCAGAATAACTCTAATGGCCAACAAGTAGTGAATGGTCCTAAATTAAGGTCTACATAAAATGATGTACTGTTCACAGGACTACACAAGCACATGCCTCTCCAATAGCCATGCTAGTGGGCTTCACCGCTCCTCGTAATAACTAATCACCGCATCATGCATGACTTGCCCTAAGTTTTTCTCGCGGTGTTATCTGGTTCTTAGTTGGAGTTCTTTGGATTTTATCGCTCCTTCTTGAGTTGTGTTTCTTTCGCAGTAGTTTTATTAGGCTTTTCCTTTGCGTAGATAACGCTGAGTGTAAGGAAGAGTCAAGCCTCAAGAGGGACCAGAAGGTCTACGTATGAAGAGAAGCTCGTAGATTGGGCGCGAAGCTAGAGATTGAAGATTGAGATCTTGAAGAAGAAGCCTTCAACCTCAAGCTTGAAGATTAAGGAATTTGCAGGCAAGCTCTAACCTCATATTGAAACCTATAATTTGCTAATGCTCCCATAGTGCCTAGTTATTCTGCTATGCATGATATTTTGGTTTGAAACGTTGTGTTAGTCATAATCTTACTTGTTCTTAGGTATTTATATTTATGTCAGTACCTTGCTGTATAGATATAAATAACATTCTTGAAAACCATTGACGAAGTGTCCTTGATAGCCATAGGGATTCCGTTCCTAGATAGTTTTACGGAACGGATATTACCTTGTACTAGATCTGCTTAGGACCCCATTTACGGTGCTCCGCACCGCCACATCATATACCATTAATTTGCAAAATGAGTTGAAAGAGTTTGGTGGTGTGAGTACAAATAAAAGGGGGCGGGATTAAAATAACTGGTGCTAGATGAAGAGGGGATGTTTTTGGTCGTGGGGTGGGGCTCACCTGAGATGATGGTGATAGGTGTGTAGGCTTCGCTGTGGTCCACCTGCCGTGGACGAGACCGTCACCCCTGCCATATAAGGACCGGTTCATTAGCCCTCGACTTGGTAATTCTCGTGCAACCACAGAACCTATACATTTGGGCAGGACTTATTTCCTCTATGTATTCTTTCCACATCGAACCATTGGGAGGGTCAGTAGTGAAGACACAAGGGAACAGGAGAAGGGCGTGAGATAACTCGCTGCCTGGCCTTCGACGGTAATCGCCCGCGTCACGGGAGCGTAAGCCCGCGGATATAGCCCCTGGTTTGGTAATACCCGAGGATTGGAGAGGACCAAGAAAAGGCATGAATGTGGTGGATATTCACGACCCGGCTCCAGAAATGTACCGACGCGTCATCGACGGCCTGGAAAACCCCGAGGGATGGCCCCTGTTTGCACCTTGGGTGAAATCTGTGGAAAACTGTGTAGATGTGGGATAGGCGTTATGCAACTCTAATGATCAGGAGTAGCATAACCTGTGGGTACAGTGTACAACCTCTGCAGATTTAAAAATCCTTCCGGATAGACCGTTGTCACGGTATTGACATGCTACTGTTCGGGCGCCCTACGATTAGATTTTCTATACTGCCTTGATGTATGAGTGGGTGTAGCTACCCGTGTTTTAGAAAGTGTCTGGAAGGGATAGTGGAGGCCCTTCCAGTTAAAAATTAGAGAACTGGCGGGAACGGTTTGTACTCCCCCAGGTCCAACTTATTAATATATGAATAATAAATGCTTTCACTCTCTTTTGAAATCTTCTGTAGTGAACCTTGCATAAAACTGGCTTTTTGCAACATGGACCTTACTGCCTCATCCTTGCTACAACTAATGCGCATCTATAGCTATACCTTTGCTTAGTGTTGGAGCTTGCTGAGTACCTTGTGTACTCATCCGCCTGCATTTGTGGTTTTAGACAGTGAGAATCGTGTAGATGTTGCGCTGGTTTCGTTCTGCTTCCCAAGTCTGCTTGTGGATTTGGGCCCTGGTGTTCGCTGCCTGCTCTGCTTTTAGTTGGTCAACCGGTGTAGGATCGTAGAGATCCTCATGGTGTGGCCACTAAAAGTCCTGTCTCAGGTTAGTTTTTCCTTTCGAAGTATGCTTTCGATATACATTCTGTTGTGTTGTGCGTATCAGCTACTGATCCAGGGACTGATACGTGTATCACAGTGCATCTCGGAAACGGGGTGCGTGACACTTTGCCCTCAATGCTCACATGAGATCCATCACCAAAACAGACAGAGCCTTTGACACTCTCGTCAAGCGTGGCAAGCATAGACCAGTTGCTGGTCATATGATTGCTAGCACCAGTATCAAAGTACCACACCTTTGGACCCATATCCACAATGATCACTCTTGATTCTTGGAGAAAAACTTCCTGCGGCCCTGCATCAGCTACTTGTACAAGGTCACAGTGTTCGGCCATTAGAAGTGCAGGCTGGCCTTCAACTGCATCACGAGATTAGCTTCATTCTTGGTTTCTTGCCGTTTCTTGCTGCGACAGTCACGAGCCCAGTGACCCGTCTTGCTGCAGTTGTAGCATTCGTTTTTCTTAGTGCTTGACGTTGCTTCCGGCGTGCCTCCCACTCCTCCTCAGTGAGGAGCAATTTTCCACTGGAGTTGGAACCAGTAGCAGCGCCGCCTACGAAACTTGCACGGCCACCATGACGTTCCTCGGCTGCCTTGAGGCGCGCTGCCACTTCCTCAATGGAAAGCGCCTCCAGATCGAACATGGTCTCGATGGATATCGCCACTTGTGACTACTTGTCGGGAACGGCCTGCAAAAATTTACTCACCACAATCTCATCATCCTGCGGATCGCCAAGAATGGTGAGCTGGTTCGCAAGGCTGGTGATTGGCACTGTGAACTCGTCCACTGACTCGCCTTCACGGAACATGAGCGAGTCAAATTCACGTCGAAGGGTCCTGGCCTTGGCCTTGCGAACTCGATCATCTCCACCTTCGCAGTGGGCTTTGTTGCAAGTGTGCCTTGTATCTCCAGTGGCACTGCCTTGCAGATTGCCTCCAGAGCCGCTCGGTCCAGCTGGAAATCAACATTCCCAAAGCTTACCGCGGCCCAAAGTCCTTGGACTTGCAGCATGACCTTCATGAGAGCAGGCTAGTCGCCGTAGTTGGAGCGCGTCAACGTCGGCCAGTTCGAAGAACCGCCGATGTCGCGGATCACAATCGTCTCATGGCCGCGACTGTGAGCACGCTGTGGTGGTGGTGATGGAGAGAGCCGACGCCGATGTGCCAGTGCAGACATCCTTGGGGAGGATCTACTCGCCCGGCTCTGATGCCACGTGTTGCTGCAGCTACGGCAATGGCAGGCTCACAATCTTCAGTCAGGGAACACACACACGCACAGGAGAGAAGACTCGGTAGTTTTGTGTCGCGATGCTTCTGCAACATTTCTGTTTTTTTCTCCTTTTATTCAGTCCTGAGTACATGCAAATTAACTAACTCCAAAGACTCGGCCGCATACCCTCGCACAGGCACACGACGCGCTAATGAAGACCCGGCATTCTCGCCACGAACTGGAGCGTGACTCAGGATGCATGCAAGCTAATGCAGACTGGACGTGGGCCATAATGCTAACAGAATTACATGACCCGGTAATGCAAACTTAACATACAAGGAAACAAAACATGTGACGTGATTAACCTAACAGTTTTGATTTGAACTGCAGTGTCAACAAATAAAGAATGGAGGGAGTACTGAGCAATCTCGGCTCTTTTTATGGGTTTATTTCGTGGGGGTACTCGGGTTGCCGCAAAATGCTTGGTCCTCTGAAGCCCTGGTGTTTGGTGGCCGGAGCAGTGGGACATTGGCCCCGTGGTGACGAGGGATCAAGCAGGTGGTGCCGGTGCCAAGCATGCGGGCGGCGGCGCGGTGCTTCGGCATGACTTCCTGCTCGGTTCTGGCTGTATATCTATGGCTTCGAGTTGGAGGACCTACGTACTGCTTTTGGGGCACGGAGCGCCTTGATTTGCAGGCACGGACTGTGGTCCTGGTTACTGGGCGGCAAGGTGGTCACGATTGATTTGCATAAGGCAAATGGTAGTACTAGCTAGCTTGTCGTTACCACCAACTGCATGCGTGGTGGGAGCCATAGGAGGGGTGGCACGGTGTCGTCGCTCCGCCTCCTGCGCTACAGTTCCCGTGACTTCCCTCACTACTGAGCACGGCTGTCGGCGGTGCGGCAAGCGGTGGCGTCTGGCGTTGGTGTTTGGTATCCGTAGCCGTAGGGGCACTGTACCTAGCGAGAACGGAGGTACCACGCACGGCACGCGGCGCTTGTCGCAACTGTATTGTCTGATCGTCTCTGGCCTTCTGGGTGCATGGATAATTGCATACTAGTTGATTTTCTGGTGCACTACCCTGTGAACTTATGCATGGTTAAATGATGATATGAAAATAAAATTTTATTTTCAAATCTGTTTTGTAACTCAGCATGGATAAAAAATAAATATGACTAAAAAACAGCAAAAACGGTGATTGGAACAGAATGACAGTTAATAATGTAATAAGTATTGAGTGGATATTGCAGTATGAAACTTTAGAAGGCAATGTATTCAGAACACATATAGAACAATTCACCGATACTTATGGATGGTTAAATGCGCATTGCTGCAGGATTTGATAAACAAATTTTATGTGATGGTTGGATAGGTGATACATGATAATATAAAGTTTATTTGAAGCCATGGAGTTTATAGAAATATTCAAATAGGAATGCTTACCTAAAAGGGATAGTTGATAAAATTTTCTTCTCAAGCTCTTCTCCATGTTCAACAGTCATATCTGATGCAATAAACCCAGGAGCAATAACATTTGCCTTGATAGAAAATCCATCAAAATCCCAGAAAAATTTAGAAACTAGAAGACCAATAAAGCTTTTAGATGATGAGTCAATGAGCCAAATTATTTAAAAAGGTTCACTATGGAAAAATGGCATGTGCTGGAAGATCATGTACTTCTTCCAACCATTGATCAATAAATATAAGTGAGTGGTGAAACTTAAGAAACATATAAAAAAATAGATAGTAAGATCCAACCTATTCGAGATTATGTGAAACAGTGAAACAAAATCAAAGAAACTTTAAAGAACCAAAGTGGTACAAAATGTGTATTTTTCATTAATTCATATGTTGAAAAAAGACAATTATTGCCTTGAGACAATATCGGAAGCAAACTTTGCTCAACTGAAATGGAAAGATCCATGAAGCTAACAGGAATGATGAGATCATTGCATGCCAGTTCATTTGGGAGGTATGAAGCTAAACATAACATACATTTAATAATCACATTAGGGTTTCTAGACATTGGAAAAAATAAATTTTGTGGGCAAAACGAAAGATAGATTAACCCCAGGACATGCAACTTATTTGAATATATAAAGAAGATATGCATTCGATCTCTAGTACCTACCCTAAGCCATTATCATTGCAAAAGATTCACCAGTATCAAATGTTGGAGCTCCCCTTTGGAAAGGATATAGGACACTTATCCTACAATTACTTTTTAGTAACTCTGTAATAATTGTATGAAAACAGGCCTATCCAAAATGTGGAGCAATCATAAATCGACATAAATCACTAACCAAGAAGCTCCACTAATAAGTTTAGAATGGTCAACACAACAATGCATTTGTGTTTTCGTTAGGCATTCTTATACATACCACTGGCAGTAAGAATGTAGGCATATAGCCATACTAAGGCAATTGTGAAAGCAAAAAACCAGCCAAACACAGGCTTTGCCACATGAATTGCATGAGGTACATACTGTACCTAGGGCAAATAAATTAGTACCAGGAGATAAATTTGAGAGGGCCAATGTGATTCATAATTTTTTGCAACAGACCCAGTGTTAAATACTATAAGTGTAGCCTGATCCATGCAGTAGAGTTGTGACATGCAGGAGCAGTGTAGCTGTAAACTTTTCAGCTTATTCAAAAGATCAGAAATATTTGTAGCATATTAGATAAAAAAAGCGCCACGTTTAGACTATATAGAATCTAAATAACTCAAAATTGTTCTCTTATCACAGAGAGAGAGAGAGAGAGAGAGAGAGAGAGAGAGAGAGAGAGAGATTACCTGAAATTTTCTAGACTGCATCTCCGATACAACACCCACTAGGGAACCGATTACAGCCGAAATTCAGTAGTCAGGTTCAAAACAGACGCTGAAGAAGAAAGTGGTATTAGCGCTCCATGCTCTGCAAATAAATCACAAAAATTGATGGAATATTTATATCAAACTTTCATCATTCAAAAAGATAAAATATAATTTAACTTGGAAGAAACTTTGCAATTTGAAGATTGAAGATATCATAAATGATAACACAAGAGGAGGCAACGCACAAGACCAGCACATCATTACCAGCCCAAGTTCTACTTCCAGATACAGCTTCGGCTCAATATTATGTGCCTTATTTGATACCTCCCTCACATGTCCCATGCAGCACTATCCAAATATGCTTTTCGCATAAAATTGAACCACAAACAGAATTGGAAAGTTCCATGTTTAAATTGCAAGTGATTGGGATGGATTTGCTACTGAGGTGATTTTGAAAGGCAATAAACTTATTTCTTTCAAAACAGAATTCTTTTTCTTAAGAATGTCAGCTAATAAAGCAACAAAGCAGAAAGATAAAACAATAAAAAAGTGAAGTAGATTGTAACTGACACTGAAGGTATACTGATCGGCTAGCGATTTCCTTTTTCTGCAGGAGAATACCTTGGCACACCTCTGTAGATCGATGCTTCTCTAGTAAAGTCACTGCTCTTCCTAAAAATTTAAAGTCTAGTCATGCATACAGTAAAAAGGATATTATGAGGTACCCATAGTAAGAAGTATTAAAATACCTCCTCCATAGGCTAGCCTGCTCATGTACTGCATCTCCACGATCTTGTCGATGTAGTCCTCTCTCCGAAAACAGAACATGCTCCATTTCAGCCAAGAAGGGCCTGCACTACAACTTAATCATGATAAGTTATGTATTGACCAAGCAACTGGAGTACTGACAGAATAAAGAAGTCGCAATCTAAAGTTGATTTTTTGTTAGCATGCTACAAACTTTAGCAATGCAAGAGAAGAACAAAGTAAATGGGAACATATCCCATTTATATTTGCATGGGGATACAGTAGAACCATAAAGAACACTACTACAAAAACGGTTTTCGCAGGCAGTTCTAAACCTATCTATGCAGGCGAAAATCCAAACCGCCGCCATTCATTAGCCTGTAAAAATAGAGCACTTATCCACGTAGAATTTTAGAACCGCCTGCGTTACAGCTTCTAATGCAGGCGAAGGGTAAAGAAAACCGCCTGCATTAGGTAGCCAAATTCTAGGCGGTTGTCATGACAACCGCTTGCATTATGGGGTATAATGCAGGTGGCTGATTTTACAGGCCGCCTGCATTGTGGAAAGTAATGCAGGCGGCTGTTAAAAAGAGCCGCTTGGATTAATGGCAGCGGTCCTAGGCGGCTATTTTTAACATCGCCTGCATTAATATTTTAATATTAATTTGAATCAAATTAATAATTATTATTATACAGGTCAGAATCACAATTTGCACTCACATATTAACACATAACTCAGGCAAAAATATTCACATAGACAAATCAAACACATAACTCAGGCAAAATATTCACATAGACAAATCAAACTTTCAACAAACAAATGTATATTACAAAACATGATAAGAGTGATCCAACATCTACATAATGAAACATCGTCTCGATCATCTAAAATAGTTTAAGCCTATCATAGAAAGAAAGATGTGAATAGTTCGACAACTCGTTGTTTTGCTTTTCATAAAATTCACCACTCTGATGGCAAATCTCACGTCGAATGAAGTAAGACATATCACTTTGGATGTTTTCAACACCATTGCGCTCCATGTTTCTTCCCCAAGGCCACTCATAATCGACATTAGGACACTGCAAATGAACATATAATAAGCACCTAATATTGACATAAAAGAAATTAAGTACAGTTGGTTAACAAATATAAAAAATTTTCTTACATCTTCATGATTCACTTTATAGTGGCATGTGATTCTAAGATATTCGCATACATAATATCCACAAAGTACAGAGCCAAGAGGTTGCTTATGACACTAGAAAAAAAATAAATTAGATTAGTCCAAAATTTATAACTATT
>BCLG01000001.1:41577-70137 GCA_001602295.1 Zoysia matrella | reverse complement strand
CGAGTTTAATATAGAACAAATAAGCACTACATATATGAAACAAGCATTTCAAAATTATAATGAATGCAATGTAATGAGTATCCCATAGACAATACATATAAAATGCACATACTTATTTAAAATCTTGATGAAATCTTTGTAGCTAGAACTTGGGTAATTGAGTGAGTCAAGTACCATTCCCTTGGCCTCTCTTGGTTGTATAAAAAAGAAAATATAGTGGTCACTGTACCCATAAACAAAAGTGTTAGATTTTATTAACTTAAAAAAATAAGATCAGGGTAGTAATAAAACTAAGGCCAATATGTCGGTCTTGCCATCGCTGACAAAGTTATACATCACCCTTCCTATATAAGCAGCCACTTCTATCATTCGTTGCCTAGTCATTTTTTTCTTGGTTGCATTCAACTCTTTCTTTGTCATGTCTTTGTATGTATCTGATTTTGGATCTAATTCACAGTAAAATTGACCTGAGAAATCCTAGTTGGATCAAGAATACCAGATTTTAGTCTCTTCAGTTTTTGATCATCTAGAGATACCATCCTGCATATAAATTCCGGTAATGATTAGTACATGAATATTAACAAATGCACGCTTGATAGATTATGATAGAATTAACTTACAGGCACCACACAACGATGAGGTTGATGTCGAGTCTTTATTTCCGGAACATAAGGCACAGGTCTTCGAAACTAAAAGATAGTGTCTTCTCATCACTCCAAAATGCATTCTCCAGAACATGAAATAGAACATTTTTAATCCTCAAAGAACTCGCCGCTACGTACCAATCATGTATTCTTCTCATTGCGACATGCAGATTATTAAGTTGTAGTGACGTCAGAAATGGCTTGCCATTGACAAATCCTTCAGGCACATCCTCTTTGCGCCATATTAGAGCATTCAGTTTCATTTGTAAATCATCACGTGTATAAACTTTTCCATCTTTCTCTCATGTCTCTATCGATGTATGTTTCTTTGTTGGTTGCTCCTGATAATGCCTTTCTTTTCAATCCCTCGAGATATTTTAATGTTTCTTCGGAAGTAGTCTTTTTGTATGAGGCAATTTGTCTGTGGATTTGTGCAGGAGCCAAAAATGTTTTGCCCTATTCCACTGATTCTTCTTGATCCCTCTGAGATGGGTGCGGTGATGCATCTGGCCCCTTAGGCGCTACATTTGTTTGGCAATAGGGAGAATGTGGCAGCGATGCATCCGTTCGACTCTCAATATGCGTATCTTTTGCGCCTTGAGATGGCTGTGACGATACATCTAGCACCTTAGGCTGATCAGCTTCAATCTCAAGAGATGTATCTTTTGGACCCTGAGATGAAGGTAGCTGCATAGCATCTGATTGGCCCTTCTGCATCGTTGAATCAGTTTGACCCTTAGAAGAAGAATGTAGCTGTACTTGGCCGCTTGGACATGCGGGGACAAAGGTGGCCCATCGCATAGAGTAATATCACGTCGATGCCAAAGAATAAATTCATTCATTGCCTGTCCAAGTCGTGATATTCCCTGGGGCGTACTGTAGTCTAGTTCATAGTCAAGGTAGTTATTATCGATAGTCATGATCACTTGTCCTTGACATAATCTGGTGGGATAGGACTACAATGAAAGGTACGTCTCGAAATCGTAAAAGCAATGGCCACCTATATTGTCTTGTTTCTTGTCCTTCCAATCGGAACATGGAGGCGGCAAAGTGTGCTCTCCATTATATCATCAACAGGGAATCTCTGACTGGACGTAGAGGCTACGCTGCTCATGTTGCAACCTTGTGTTGGCGTCAATCCAATCGCTCAGATCTCAGTTGACACATTTCCCATAGCTTGTTGTTGTGCAAGCTATTGTTGATGCTCTTTCAAAAGCTCTACAAAATTTTCCTTCAAAGATGCCTTAACTTGAGCTTTAATAGTTTCTTCTAGGGTTCTCTTGTACCTATCATGTTTTTTATAACTTGCTGCGTCCTGTGGGAACCCCTCTCTCCAGGGCATACGTGAAGAGATTGCACGGACACGTCCAGGGTGCTCAGGATTGCCTAGAGTAGCAGTTAGTTGATCATTCTCTCTATCAGGCTTGAACTTTTCAGCCTTTTGATCAGCAATAATCCCCACAATTTTTTTGCCCACTTTTTGCTTCTTGTGGTCGTTTGTATATGATCTGACCGTCTTCAGTTGTCTCTGACCGAGCATATACCCAATTCTTGGTACGATCATCATGGCCTTCCAATGGATCAGGTCTTTCTAACCTTGCAGCCTCCTCTTGTTCCTTTCCCATTCTGCCATTTTCCTGGCGTATCCACTAGATCCCAAGTGTTGGGGTAAATATTCTTCTTTGCCAACTCAACTTTAGCTTCGCTCTGAGCAATTGTCTCTGGAGTAGTCTTTTGTCGAACAAATTCTGCCCACTGAGCTTCTATAATATTTTCTAGTTTCTTGGGAACCAAATTCTTCTTAACAAATTTAACATTAAGTTCAGCCTTCCATCCACAGAACATCTTGGCCATAGAGGATAATGCACTCTTCTTTGTGAGCTCCTCTGTCCCTTCTGGAAATTTTATTTTCGACTATAGCTTGACCCACAAAATGTTCTTTGTCTCTTCGTCAAGCGACCGCCAATCTGTAACTGTAATCGGGACGTTGTCCCTGACTATAAATCCATAGGCTTATCGGTACTTTCTGCATACATCATCCAGTTCGAGGGGTGCTCCCGTAGCACCAACTCTTGTTATGTAAGAAATGCCTTCAGGCATCTTATTTCTGCCTTCCTCCCCTCTTTTTCGCTTCCTTTGACTCCCTGAGTCACCTAATGATGTCAGGGTGGACGGAGCTTTCTTCTGAGGAACAGATGATACCTCTTTCACTTGAGGAACCGATGTTTGACGAGCTACAATCTATGAAGAAAACATAGGAAACAACTTACTTGAGAAGAAACAAAAATCTTGAAAAGATTAATTCAAATATGGACCAAACCTCTTCGTTTGGATTGTAATCTGGGTCAGGTCTCTATGACCTTTTTTGACGCCTACTAGGAACTAGCGAAGGATCACTCGGAGTCCTATACGAGCTCTCATTGGTGCTTGTACTGCCACCATTGTTGTCGCCCTTAGAGTTGTCTGAGTTCCAATTAATCATATTGACATCTTGATTTTCCACAGTCCCAACTTGATTGGCTGCAGACACTTCTTGATTGGTGGCAGCCATGCCTTGATTTTCCGTAGTCACGTCTTGATTTCCCGCAGTCACGTCTTGCGAGCTGGTCCTTTTGTCCACCGAACTTCTCACTTATCAATGGAAAGCATTACAAATATAGGACTAATTAATAATGTTAAAGAACTACTCCTAGATTAAGACATTATTAAGTGAACAAATAATCAAATTGACTAAAATTACTCTCAGATTAATACAGTTGGCCCAAAAGTTTTTGACTCTTCACCCTAACTGTTATCACACTTCACAGGTTAACTAGTTAGAGAACTATCAATTAGCTGTCTCCTGATGGTAGTCTGTAAAGTACTATTAATACAGTTGGCCCAAGAGTTTTTTACTCTTCACCCTAACTGTTATCTCACCTCAAAATGAATATCATAATAGAGTAATTTCAATTTTCTACACATACAAAAGGGACAATAATCAGGAAACAGCTAGAGTACTCTCTAACAAATCAACTTTAGTGTGAATTGATCATCATAGAGTAATTTGTGAGAGGGATGGAAAGGAGTAGGGTTCTGGACTGCACAAAATGTGAGAGGGTCTCCGTGAGTAGTAGCTAGTAAGTAGTAGCAGCATGCATGGTGCGATCATGCTCGCACTGCAGTAAAAACTATTGCTAGCTTAATAATGAGGTGCATCGATCACTGGTTTAATTAGGAGCTAATTAAGCTAGCATTTGGACCCCCTATAATCAACAGCCATGCTCATGCATGAGACCTACAGCCCTTAGCATGTGCTGCACTTAAAAGAGATTTCGGACGCTAACAAATTTAGAATCCTGTTCCTAGTGGCTAGGTTATAGGGTGATTAAAATCAACAAAAAAAAATGTCATGAGGATGAGCTCAAGGCTGCTTGGATAAGAATTTTTTTTTTCTGAATGTGCAGATTAGGTGGAGGGGCACTGTCAAAGTTACAAAAGTAGTTTTAAGCTAACTATGCAACTAACAAGTAAAACTAAAACAGACATGTAGTAACTCTGATGTAACTAGATAACTAATGAGACTGATAACCGTCCATTCAAATGAAGTCCCTTGATCTCAGCCATTGATATTAGCGCCATCTCTAGGTCATGACACACGGGTCGGCCACGATCAGTGCCCAAGTGTTGGCAGTGAAGTGGCAGCAGGTTTTCCCAAGGACTTGGGATAACCACACAAATCCGTGACCATATTGTGCAGGAAACATTTTGAATGTGGGCACACAGCCACAGCCTCAAATGCACAAGAGGAACTGTGCCAAATAATTAGCAGGTATACAATGAACAATGGACATATCTATCAAATGAATTAGCAGCTATACAACAGCCATGTGAACTTCAACATTCCAACTTCTACAGCTTAAAAAGAATCCAGTAGCGCGCCAAGCACACCACGAGCATACCACAGAACAGCAAAGCACAAATTGCTACCTATTAGCAAAGCATTTTCAGAATTTCTTAACAGCACATTGCGGTTTGCCTAGTTGATGAATGCAGGGGGCATATTGAACCAAGTAGCTGGCAGTTAGACATTTTGACAAACACATTGAGGGCGTTGAAGCGGTTCTAGAGCTGTGAGTGGCTCTGGAGGTGTGAGTGACCGGCCATGGCGGTCGGCGCGGTCTCTGTGAGTGCCAAGATCAGCCAGATCGAAGCGGAGGAGCCGAGCGCGAGGAGTGGGGGCGAGAGGCTTACCCGTACGACGGTGGAGGAGCCGAGCGCGAGGAGGAGTGGGAGCGGCGCTGACCAGTGCAGGGAGAGGTGGGCGCGGCTGACGTCGATGGCGTGGTCGGCGGCGTACAGATGAGGCAGGGCGACGAAGTGGAAGCGGCCCAGACGGGGACGGCGATGACGAAGCTCTCGAGACGGCGACGGCGTGGACGACGAGCAGCATAGCGGCCCAGACAGGGATCGACGGACGGCGCTTTGGCGACGGTGTGGACGACGAGCAGCACTACGACGGGGACGGGGTGGCGCCGAAGAGTACGACGGCGGAGACTACAGGCGGCGGTGCGCGCGCGGCCGGCGAAAAATTTTGGCAGCCTGACGGCGCGAGTCGAAAAATCTGAACGGCTTTAAGGTTCCAGTCGCGACGGACGATATTTATATGGATACCTTAATGCAGCGGCCTTTATAAGAAACCGCTCGCATTGAAACCTAATACAGGCATTGCTCACTAACCACCGCTGGCAGTAAGCCGATAAGGCAGGCTCCTCGCCCACCTCGGGCATTAACCCGAGAATGCAGGTGGTCCATAATGAAAATCGCTTGCATTTAGTGTAAAATAAAATTTATTTTATTTTCTCACCAATTGTTACCTTTTTTTAATACTAATAGTGTTAGTCATCTTATAATTAATATTCATTCACTACAGATAATATTTTTCACTGTTTTGAATTTATTTTCATGAATGTGGGTTCAAATGTATTCAACATGAACAATGTTTAGTAACATTTGGGAGATGTTGAGTGAAAGATGAACAAAAGGAAATGTAAATCATTAAAAAAATCATAAATATTTTTAAAGTCATTATGCTGTACAGCTACGCATAGAATTTGCAAAAAAGTCTAAAAGTCCTGGCAAGAATAAAAAAAAGAAATTACTGAGGTGATATATGCACGTGGGTGTCTTAACCCACCGCTTGCATTAGCTTTATGCAGGCTGTTGCCGTTAAAAACCGTGGCTATTCAGAAAATACTGCAAGGATTAAGGTGATATTGCAGGCGGTGTGCAAAGATAGCCGCCTGCATTTAACGTGTTGATAAATTATTTTAATTTTCCACCTATGGTTACTGTATTTTTTTCGAAACTAAACGTGTTAATAACCTTATAATTAAAATTCAGTCACTACAGATTTTATTTTCACATTCAAGAATTTATTTTTACTTTTTTTATTTTATTTTCATGAATTAAAAACTCAAATGTTTGTGTGTGTAATTACAAACTCAAAGAGATAGTGCAATATACTACCCATAAATAGAGAGAGTGCATATTTAGTTATAGTAACATTACATAAATGAGTAAAATATTACACAGTTTTTCATTTTCCATCTCTTCGAATGTAGGGCAACAAATTCTTGACAATAATTTGTTCCATGAGCTTGATGTTTTTTGGATTAGTAAATAGCGCCATCTCTTCGTATTGATTGTAATCTTCATCACCATCACCCACATTCTCAACTCCAACAATTCTTTGTTTCCCTGAAACAACTACATGTTTTTTCTCATTTGAAGTATCAAGTACGTAGAAAACCTGCGCAAAACAGTCAGCAAGTACCCAAGGGTCATCTTTATGACCAACATTATTTAAGTCAACAATTGTGAGCTCGTAGTTGTCCACATTCACTCCATTTGGGTGTTTGTCGCATTGGCACCTAAAGACGGGTATTTTCATTCTGTCTCCATAATCAAGTTCTCATATATCTTCTATAAACCCATAATATGTGGTCTTCTGACCTTGTGGGTCAAAGGCTTCTATCCAAATTTCACTGTTTTGAGCAACACTTTTCTTATCTTTTTCTTTAGTGTAATAAGTGTACCCATTAATATCATACGTCTGCCAAGAGGTGACTAAAGTTGATGGCCCTAAAGCCAACATCTTTATGGTCTTTTGCTCTATGTTATTCCTGTATGGTATATTTTTATCTATTAACCATGTAGTGAAACAACGTTTGTGCTCTTTCATGATCCAAACATATGTTTTATCTGGATATTCTCTATGAAGCTCACTTAGGTGTTCCTCGATGTATGGCTCTATTATTGTAAGCTGTTGCAGTACACTGAAATGTGTCTCTCTTACTGATTCGTAACCCTTATCAATGAATGTTTTTATACCCATTCTCCCTCGGCCAGACAACTTTTCCTCATGTAGCGGTACAGGCAAACCTATTCTCTTTTCCTCCTTTATATAATCAACACAATATTCAACCACTTCTTCTGTTGTGTAGCCCTCCATAATTGAACCCTCTGGGTGTGCACAATTTCGTACGTAACCTTTCAAAATTGATAAGTATCGCTCGTATGGGAACATATGATGCAAGTACAGTGGTTCTAAGGCCTTTATCTGATCCACGAGATGAATCATGAGACGGATTTGCATGTCAAGAAAGGATGCAGGGAAGCACACCTCAAGCTGACACATTGTCTCGATAATGTATGTTTTCAGAAACTCCGGTTCTTCAATATCAATCACTTTTTTGTGAAATTGCATTCAAAAAGTAGCACAATCATGTGATGACAACTTTTATATGCACTGGTTTGACAGCCCTTATTGCAATTGCAAGAACACTGTCATCATCATGCGACAGTCATGGGAGTTGTAACCAAATATAGTCAAGTCATTGAGTGATACACGTTTTCTTATGTTAGATGAAAAACCTGTTAGTACTTTAATCCCATGTAAGCATTTGCAGAATGCTTTTTTCTCCTCAACTGTCAAAGTATAGCTAGCTGGTGGAAGATAATATTTTCCATTAGGTCTATCTTCTGGGTGAAGCTTAGGCCTTAAATTAAAATATTGCAAGCCTCTACAAGATTTTAAACCATCCTTTGTCTTTCTCGGCATGTCTAGTAAGGTTCCAATGATGCTATCAAACACATTCTTTGTAACATGCATCAAATCGATGCTATGGCAGACCTCTAAATCTTTCCAGTAAGGGAGATACCTAAAAAAAAATTGATTACTTCTTAAATGCCATATCGGTTAAAGATGCAGTTTTCTTTCTTTTTGTCTCCTTACCAAATATAACATTGATGTTCTTCACCATTTCAAAGACAAGTTTCCCTGTGTAAGTTTTGGAGCTGTATCTTTCTCAACTGTGTTATCAAAATGTTTTCGCATCTTACGGTACTTGTGATTTTTCTTCAAAAACCATCTATATCTCATGAACACTAACTTTTTGGATGACGAAAAGTATATAGATATTGTTCCATCCACACATACTATGCATACTTGCCTCCCTTTTGTTTGTCTTGATATTGTAAAGAGACCAGGATAATCATGGATGGTAACAAATATAATGGTTCTTAGTGTAAAGTATTCTCGTCGAAACTCATCCCACATCCGGACTACTTCATTCCATAGCGTTGCCATATCTTTCATCAAAGGTTCTAAGAACATATCGATATCGATGCCAGCTTGTTTTGGGCCTTGGATAAGAATGGACAAACATTAGATACTTTCGTTTCTGACACAACCATGTTGGGATGTTGTACATCGTACATCGTGAGGATAACAGGTCAAGTGCTGTGTACAGTTCAGTTTTCACCGAAAGGATTCATGCCATTAGTACTCAATGCGAACAATATATTACGAATCTCCGCAGCAAACTCTGGATAGAGTAAATCAAAATTTTTCCATTGAGTTGCATCTAGCAGGTGTCGAAGCTTTTCTTCATTCATCATGCACTTTTCAGAATGCCAACGTATGAGCTCGACGTCCTGAGGGTTTGAGAATAAATGTTTCAATCAATCAATCACTGGAAGGTACCACATCACCAAAGTAAAAAATTTTCTTTTTGTATCCACCTCATCGAGCATGTCATCACCAGTGTCTGGGACAATAGAATTGTTCTTCCCTCTCGATTTTCTTGCGTTGCCAGCGTACACATGATTGTAGCTCTTTTTGTAACGACTAATGCCGCATATTGGACACTTCTGTAGAAATTCATACTCTTGGCGATACAACATACAATGATTGAGGTATGCATGTATTTTTTTTAACACCTAACAACAACGGACATATAAGCTTCTTAGCTTTATATGTGGTTGTTGGCAGTTTATTGGGTTTTAGAAGTATTTTCGCTAGCAGACTCAAAAGCTCTGTGAAACTACTATCGGACCATCCATTGCAAGCCTTCAACTTAAGAAGTTCAAACACAGCACGCAACATTATAAACTCTTCCTTGCATCCTTTTGTTTCCTCATATAAAAGGTCATTCAATGCTTTCTTCAATATCTCCATATTATCTAGACCTCTCTCAACCCTCAAAGATATCAGCACCTGTGGTTCAACGTAATACAGCAACTCTTCCAAGTCAAATGGAATATCTTCATCATCATCTTTAGCATCAGCAGTATCATCATGATCAGTGTTAGATTGATCGATGTTGTCATGAACTCTTAAATCATCATTACAAGCCACTTGATTCATAACGGTATATTCAAAATTTCTGCAAGATGTATCTTTCTCTCTATGTTCTGTCCATACCATGTACTTCTTCATAAAACCTCTTTTGATCAAATATGATTGGATTACTAAAGCATTAGACCAAGCTATTTTGTTGGCACAATCAATACATGGACAAAATATCTTATTTCGACCTTCTCTACTCGCATGTTTCTTAGTAGCTTCGACAAATAAACACATATTTTGAAGGTACTCAGGAGAAGATCTTGTTGCATTATACATCCATGATCGATCTATTCTTTATCTCAATCTACATATAAAGTAAAACGGATCGAGATAATTAATCAATTTTTAAGTAATATACATATGACTAACAAATAAAAGACTACCATAAAAAAATTAACTAACTACAAGTAATCTATATAAAATATTAATAATCTTCAAGAAATATTGTAAAATCTAGTCAATTTAATAATCAAAATCACAAAAAATCTATCGTGTACATTGATCTCATATATATTTAAAGTAAAAATTAACCAACTAAAGTATAAATATGGGATAACAAAGGTAGGAGACATCTAATCTCATAAGAATATTAAAAGTCACCACAAACATTATAAATTTTAGTCAATTGAATCATCAAAATCACAAAAACCTTGAGAAACCCTAGATATTAAATCAAGATTATATGACTTAAATTGCAACCAAACTTAAATTAAATAGTTGAAGGAACATCCACATACCTCTAAAAACAAGCTCCACCACAAAAAATGGGAACAAAACCGTCCCTCCCACCGATCGCAATTTGCCTCGCCGTCACGTCGTGCCTCTGTTCCAAGGGCATCGCGAGGAACAGGGCGCGGCGGGACTGCCCCTTATATAGAGTCAGCTAATGCAGGCGGCTCTCTTAAAAATACGCTTGCATTTAAGTTCCTAAGCGGCACATAAAGTCCACCGCTGCGGAAATACTAATAATGCAGGTGGCTCTCCTAAGTCACCGCCTGCATTAGGAAAATCATTTGTGCAGGCGGTCGGTTAGGAGAGTCGCCTGCATTAGTAGCATTTCCGCACGCGGTGGAATTCCTTGGGCCCACCTGCTACCTAGTACGGGCGAATTTTTGTTGAAAACCACCTGTGTTTGTCAGGGGGTGTCGGGACAAATACTTTTTGTAGTAGTGGAATTTGCTCAGTGAGTCTTCTGAAATTGAGGTATCATGGTTGAAAAAGTGGTACAACATATATGTACCCATTTGGAGCAAAACGATAGCAAGCTGTTTATATGGATAAATTTAACATGAAGTGAAATATAAATCTACACTTGCAATTCAAAATCCTGCCTACTGTCGTGCAAAAGCCAAAAAATCCAAAGCAATCATATCCTATACCAATGGAGTAGCCTAAATCCCAATACACACCTTCCAACTCCAACAGCACCCAAAACTCTTGCTATCTTAGCTGTCTATCGTCTAAACTCAATATATACTCTAATCGGGACCCAAAAAAAGAAAAATTACCTGTGATGCATGACATCAGCACATAGCACACACTCTTGCGAGAAGGCCTAATGGTAAACACAACAGGTGGGATGACGAGCTCTGCATCCTTGAGAATGGGAACTACCTGCGGGCATTGATATTTAGTCTTAGTATTGAAATATCTGATGTATTAATTGCAGAGTTTAATGTACTTTGATGACAAATTAAGCCCTACCTAAAAGAGACCATAACTAACATGGGATTGTTTGCTTTAGAGTCCTGAACTTCACGACATATGCATCCAATAGGTGCCCCAGAGCAGTTTCAGACAAATAAGAATGGTCGATTCAGAAGAACAACTGAAGTGATTTAACAAAAATAAACATTTCTTACCAACAAAAGTCAAGCTTCATCCATGCAATTTCAAGCAGCAGCGCAGCTCACCCGTAAATTAGCTGGTTCTCCATGTCGATGGAGAGGCAGAGCTTCTGGTGGAGCATGGCGGCACTGTAGCCCTTCTTCCCCAAAGACCTCGCCTCCTTGGGGTGTAGCAGTGGCTTCTGGAGCCTCCTGCTCCTGAGCTCGAGGTACTCCGCCGTAACCCAGGCCTCCTCCTTCAGGCGTGAGATCCTGGAGCTAGGCCTCCCAGACGTCAGGTACAACTTCATCGCGCACTTCCGCGAGCTGCTGTGGTGAGGTGGGGGGAAGGGTGGTGGTGCGGTGGGGGAGGAGGGGGCAGCGCAGCGGCGAGGAGCGGAGGGGAGGCGAGTGGTGGGCGGCAGAGAGGCAGGCCAGGCAGCGATGGCGATGATGACGGGAGCAGGGGAGGTGATGCATCGGTGAGGGGAGAGATGAGGGGACTGGTGATGGGCATGGATAGAGGACGCGAGCCAGGGGGTCGGGGAGGCGGTGCGGCGCGGGCAGAGGCTGGCCATCGGGGGAGGGGAGGGGAGGCCAAGGCTCCTGGCGGGGAGAGACGACGGGAGCCAGGGGGTCGGGGATGCGGCGCGGGCAGAGGCTGTCGGGGCCCGGGGGAGCCGGGAGGGGAGAAAAGGCCAACGCACGTGCGGGGTCTAGTCAGGTTTCAAAAACCGTTTAAACCGCGGAAATTTAGTGAGCGGTTTAACAAAAATCATAAAAATCGTAAAAACCGTTAAAAACTGAACAAATTCAAAAAATCAAATTTTTGAAAGAAAACCGAGCGGTTTTTACGGTTTACCGAGCGATTTTTACGGTTTACCGTTTTTGAATTTGAAATCAAATCAATTTAAGCGGTTTTTCAACGGTTTTTCGGTAAACCGCTCGGTTTGAGCAGTTTTCGAATTTTCAAATTTTTTCAAATTTTCAAAAAAAATTTAAATTTTTAAAACAAAAACCGATCAACCGTAAAACCGAGCCGCAGCGGTTTGGTCAAAAACCGCGGTTTACCGTGGTTTTCGAGCGATTTTGTGAACCTTGGGTCTAGTCGGTTACGATTGATACGCTGATGCTTCAGAAAATAATAAACAGACACGATCAATGCGCTGATCTGATCGGACAGACAAAACTATTCAGATGACATGGGTTAATGATAGATGAGATTAAAATGTTAGTGGGTGATGATTATATAAATATTATAGATATAGATGCGCGGCCTCACCGCCCGCCGCTACACGCGTTCCCCTGCCACCACTTGTGCCCCCTGCTACCACCAGTTCATATGCGTCCTCACATCCAAGACTCCTAACTGCTGCCATGCACGCCACCAGTCCTACCCGCCGCCATTCTATAGGGAGCCAGGACGACGTGTCACTGCAACCCGACAACTGCAAGGTGAACCAATATCTTGTGAAATAATTTTTCTTTTTGAGTTTCCTCTGTAACACGAATCTGAATTTTTATTTGTTATTTCATATCTGAACAGAGTAAGATCATATGTTGCGAAGGAGATGGCAGCACTAACCCTCTTCATCTTGCACTCCAAAAACGTCAAAGTTGCAACCCAATGAAAGTCCAGGACCACTCACGGAGTGCAGGAAGAGGGCATTGGGAGAAGAATGGTTGTTGTTTACATCATGACCATGTCGCTTTCATCATTAAGCTATATAGTGATGTGTGTGGCGTCTATCTAAGTATTGCATCATGTATGTATTGAAATGTTGGTGACTTTATGACCACCTTTGGAACATGGAAATTTTTCTTGTTTCTTGCATTTTTTTGTAAAATTTTCATGTGATTCCTATGAAATTCCTACGTTTCAAAGAGCCCTGAACTTGTATTAATCACCTATATATGACTTCTATGTATGTGTAAGACTATGTCATTCGTCTAATATCTAAATTGCTATGTGACTTACATGCATGTATGTTAGCTCAAAGTGGTCTAAATTGCTAATTAACACAAGTGTCTGATGTCATGAATTTTTTTAAAATAAAAGTGATCTAAATTGTACAAATGTCATGCTGGAATCTGTTTGAAACTATGATAACTGAAATTATTCCTCTAAAGGGGTATTTTTGTCAAGTCTTCTGTCACTTAAACTTCACGGCAGTGGTAATCCCAGCTCAAATCTATCTCCAATGGTATTTGGCAGCTCCAAAATTTTGTATTAGCATTTTCGAACTCCAGCTTCTTTGCAATTGTATTGAGCTGCTTAACTCTTAAAGGTATTAGCATAAATAGTTAATATTGACAATATAATAGCACAAATAGCACTAGTACCACACAATTCTCTCTTTCTTTCTTTGGGAGCTCACAAAAACTTCGGGTGGCACAGAGCAGGTGAAGCAGAGGAATCAAGGTTGTAGGCGTTAAACATTTCATTTTACTCGGGCCTGTGTGGCTGTCACCACTAAAGTTTTGGCACCCACCCAGGCACAGATGAAATGGGCCATTGGGGCGTGCCTTAGTGCAGCAAGTTGTTTTAAATAAATTTGTTACATAGAATTCATATTAATTGGATGAAAATATAATTGCAATAATGCTGAAGTTGTTATTGTTATAATGCTAAAGTTGTTACTGTTATAATGCTGAAGTTGCTAGTGTTATAGTAACTTCTTTTTAACTATTCTCTTCCAAATAGATGTTACACCTCAGTTATATATTTTTAGTGAAAATAAAAAAGTAAAAATGATCTCAAACAAAAATTTAAGAGCAAAAAAGAGTTAAAATGAAACACCTTTTTTTTATGAACCTAAGAAGCAAAAAAATAAAGACCTTCAGTAGAGAAAACAAAAGGTATGGCCCAGCTGCTATTCCACATGTATGGCCCGTGAACAGAATACAGAGCAGGCCGCAAAATAGGCCTATCATTAGATTCTATCCCTCAGCTGATCTAATAATATGCCTCGACCCTTGAACCCTTTCATGATCCAAATCGGTCCTTAATTTTCAGCCCTCTAATTCACCTAGTCTTTATTGGACTCAGGCCCTTACCTAGCACAATATAAAAATGAGTACCTGTTACCATACCTCTACAACACAAAACATCGCTCAAATTATCCTTGACGCAGCTGACTGTAGGTATTGAGCAGATGTACCAAGGATAGTGCAGAAGAGGAGAATCTTTAGCAGACTTCCTTTTCACACCTGATAATTGAATCCAGCTTCAGAACAAATTAACAGCTGGAGTATGATGTACTCCCTCTGTTCTTTAATTAATATCGTTATTGATTTTTAAATTCAACTTTGACTATTCGTCGTATTAAAAAAATTTAATAAAATTTAAATATTTTGATATAATTTGATTTATCATTAGAGTTATATAAATCACAACTTAAAATTTTACACATTCGAGCAAATTTTTTGAATAAGACGAATAGGTCAAAATTGAATTTAAAAATCAACAACAACATCAATTAAAAAACGAAGGGAGTACACGAGAAGATGCGCACATGCATATACATTTCGTGTCCAATTGGCAGCACTGGCTAGACGGCGAGCTACGCGTCCACAGACGCCCACCGCGTTTCAGCGTCGAGTTGAGGCAGGCCACCACACTGGCTGCAATTCAGCAGTCCAAAGTCATGCTCAAGCTGCAAGCATCGTATAGGGACCAAGCTCATAATATTTTTTTGACTTGTCACATTTTTTAAATGAAAACTGCATATCCACGCTTAGAAATTAACTCTGCGTGTATGGATCACAGCCAGCAAGAGGCAATCAGAAATATTTTTAAAAAAATTATCAGAGAGGGTCAAAAAGGTGCTTGAGAAGTCAGGATGGGTACGTTACCAGTTTGTTACTGTAGGAGGTAGCAGGAGGTGGGGAGGGGAAACAGCAAAACCCATGCATGGGTCACACACCGGTCATGCTGCGGCATCCTACAAATTCAAAACTCGGCGTCCTCTTGGTAACCGGATAATAGACGTGTATGACATGGAGGTTGAGAGCAGAAGACGACATCATGCCTATGCTTACACACCAACAAACGAGAAGGAACACGTTGAAGTGAGGAACCACGATGGAGGGCTGGGGTGACACTCCAAAGCGTGCTCCCTTCTGGTTCAGAGAGTGGCATCCCAATGCGATTCCAGAATTCCACCACAAAGGGATACCCAGCAATAAGGTGAGACGAGCTCTCAACAGCTGCGCCACATAGGGAGGATTGGTCCGTGTCGATGCAGTTCTTCCGGAACAGATTCTCCTTGTTTTGGATCTTGTCCGGCACAAGAAGCCAAACAAAGAACTTGACCTTGGGAGGGGCGCAATTCTTCTAGATGAAGTCGTGGAAGTTGCAGGGGGAATTCTTTTGGAACTGTTGACACAAAAAAATGCACGCTAAGAAGATCTGAAGTTCCGGTTTGACAGACCAAAAATAGTTGAAAATATCCAAGTTCTGTCCAATGATGGTTATTTCGAAAGAACTGTTTTTCAACATGTTTTTGGGGACGCGGGAGATATTTTTGAAGAGTTTAGCTAAATTCTACTAAAGAAAGAAAGAAGTCCTTGAAAAGACATGATGATGAAGTCAAATTCATAATTTGAAGGTTCCAAGGCGTAGCCATCGCTGAGATGATCGAAACGGATATATGGATCACCTAATTCAAAGAACAGATGAGGAAATTATGTCCTTAGCAAATATGCTATGACAGAGCCGGAGACTCCGGCGGATCCCTTTTTGAACCGAATTTTAATCCACCGGATTGTCCGGTACGTTACCGAAGGCTCCGGTGACACCCTTTCTAGAGTCGGGATTTTAACCCGTTAGAGCCTCCGGTAACTGGTTCGAGTCTCCGAGAAAGTTGTTTTTGGTAGTTTTGAACGCAGTTCAAATCCAATTCGGTTCTAGTTTGTTAGGATTTGTTCCTCCACAAGGTAAGACCATGCTCCCTCTATATAAAGAGGGCCAAGACCGATTGAGAGAACCCCTCCAATCGTCAATCAAATATGTATTTACATTTATCTCTTTTACCTTATCTCTCTTCCAAACCCTAGTTTCTGTTCTTCTCTTGTTCTGGTCACGTGTGAAGAGGATCCGACTGACCTGCTGAGCCCGGATCAACCCTATGAAGGTTTACTCTGACGAGGTCCCTCCCGAACTTGATCCTTTCAGGTGCCGTTGAGATCGTACCCAAGCAATCCCGTCGCTCTGCACACGATGTGCGCGTGGTGCGTTGATCCAGATTTTTCGGCGTCAACACACTTTTTGGTGGCTCCGCTAAGGATGAGAGATTTTGACTGCACAAACCGAATCATCGTTCTCGCATCATGTCTTTCAAGATCTCGCCGTCGAACATCATCATGTTGTTTTTGGAGAAGTTGCCTGAGGAGGCTCGCAAGGCGTTCCTAGAGCGCTGGAAGGCCTCTGAGGAGGCACGCAATGCACAGAAAGATCAGGAGCTTCGAGAGTACTTGGCGTGCTTCAAGAATGATCGTCAAAAAGCCGCTCTTCCGCCCGTCTCCAACGATGTAGCCATGGGTGCTGCCAATGTGAGAATATCTCCACACCCTCCCGTTACTTTTGAACTTTTGTACTATTTTGACGATATAAAAAATGTCTTGAAAGATGATATGCAATACATGATAAAAAAAAATATCTCAAAATTTTTAGAAAGTGTTGATATTGCATTTACTAGTCATGCTACACAAGTAGGGGAGCCTAATGTTAATTCATCACTATCTAATGCGGATACACTATGGTATGGCATGATGTTGAAGTCTTTTAGTGGGCAATCTAGTATTCGAACCGATATGCAAACTAATGCTTTGATAGTACCTCCTAGTAGTGTAGAGCTAATTACTATTATCTCCAATCCGGCTACTAGCCAATTAAATGAAACGTCTAATTTGGTTCCTCCATACCACACCATTGCATATTGTACTCCAACTATTCCATCTAGCAGTATGGGAATACCTCATGGCCCGATTCCTAATGAACAATTTAATGTCATGGGAGCTAGTCCACAAAAATCCTCTAGTACAACACAAATCACTAGCGTAGAGGAATGCCTTGCATATATCAAAGAAGATTTAAATAAGCAATTCCGTGATATGCTAGGAGTGGACATTAAGAGTAGAGACCGAATCTACCAAAAACTATACCCCACATATTTTAATTTGGTCCCATATCCCAACGGGTCGCATGTTTCCAATTTTGTGAAATTTAATGGTGAAGATAATAAAACCACAAGGGAGCATATTAGCCAATACACAACACAACTAGGAGAGGCGAGTTTTAGTGATGCTTTAAAGTTTCAGCTATTCTCTTTGTCTTTAACCAGAATTGTTCTCTTGGTTTTCTTCATTGCCTCCGGATTCTATTTGCACATGAGAATTTTTGGAACACAAGTTTCATGATCATTTTTACTCTAGAGACAATGAATTAAAATTATCACATTTAACATCGGCTAGACAAGGTAAAAATGAAACCGCTGCTGATTTTTATTCGTAGATTTAGAGATATCAAGAACCGATGTTTTAATTTAATAATTTCTGAAGAAGATTTGTCTGAGTTGGCTTTTTATTGTTTGCGGTCACACCTTAGAGAGAAGTTGGATGAGCATAATTTTCTTACTCTTACTCAACTCAAACAAAGAGCTTTGGCACAAGAAAATCAAAGTACAGAATTTAAAGAATAATATGAGTCACATCGTCCAAGCATGCATCTACTTAGTGTAATTCTGATTCAGACGATGATAGTCAAGATATTTATGCTGCTGAATTCTCATGACCATTTAAAGCTAATTTTCATCCTTGTGATTCTCTCAAGCCGATTAATAAATATCGGCAAGAGGAGGTGAATTTTACTTTGGATATAGTTAAGTGTAGTAAAATATTTGATGAATTGCATAAGAGAGGCTACATCAAAACGTTACATGTTATCCTGCCGCTCGATGAGTTAAAGCGACATGCTTATTGTAAGTGGCATCATTCTTTTTCTCATGTCACCAATGATTGTAATGTATTGTGGCTATTACTCCACTGTGTGGCAGACTGCTGAGCTTCTGTAGGCAAGCATATATTTTTAGATATTGGGGTCAGGAGATGACTCTCCCCGACCCCTCCTCTCCCGGTGCCCCACCTCCCCACCCTGCTGCACCGGCGTCTGCCTAGATTCCGGTGACCTCCCCAGCCTCTCCCCCACCGGCGGCGCCCTGTTCCTGCTCCTCCTTGTCTCCCAAAGCCCCACCTTTCGTCCCTGCTGGTCGCTCCAAGTCCCAGCGGTGGGAGAATGCTAGCGCTACCACTGGTCAGTCTTCCTCTCCGTCCTCATGCCCCGCTTCCTTCTTCTTGCTATCATCACCGTCGCCTCCTCTGCCTGTGGTGGACAAGAAGATGGCCGTGGTGCCCCCAAGATCATCCTCCGTCCGGAGCTGAAGCAGCAATCGCCTCGTATGCCGGCGATGGACAATGAAGGATGGCAGGTAGGGCAGCGGCGGAGGGCTCGCAGGAGCCGTGCGTCTCACTCCTGCAGGCCTCGTCGACGGGTCCCTGAGGATCTCCGAGGCCGGTGTTTCAACTGTTTCTCCTTCACACACCGTGCTGCTTCGTGTCGCCGTCCAACGCGCTGCTTCCGCTGTCGTGAGCCAGGACATCGTTGCTAGGTATGCCCTAATGCTCCGGCAGCAGTGAACCAGCATCCCTTGAAGACTCTGCAATGGCGCAAGGTGTCCTCGCAAGTGGAGGACGCTCCCTCCCTTCTTGTCTTCTCCACCGGAGAGCTTCCTTTGGAACAGCGAGGCGACCCTCCTCCCCAGCGTGTTCATCGTCGGCGTCGGCGTTCGTGGTGACCAGCGGCCAGTAGCTCTCCAACCCGTCTGGGTTCGGACGTCGAGCCCATACCACCAGCCCCAGGGCTCGGGAATACGTAGGCTCCATCAAAAAACACCAGTGCAAGGGAGAAGCCGTTGTGCATTGTCAACCGTTCTCCCAGCTTAGAGCGCACTGAAGCCGTTCTCCCTGCAGTGCACGCCGATCAGGTGCTGGATCATGTTGTCCGTTCTTTCAACGTTGATGCTACGGCTGTCTCTGTGGTTCCAGCAGCTCCTGAGGATTTCATGATCGTTCTCCCGGACTCGGCGACGGCGGACAGGGTTTACAACTATGGCCTCCCCCTGCACGGTCCTGGTTTCACCCTGCATGCCAAGCGATGGTTACGCCTGACTAATGCTGCTAGAGCGGTGCTGCCGACACTCATCGACATCGTCCTCAAAGGAATTCCAGCCCGCGCCTGAGAGTTGTCTACAACTCAGCACATCCTGGATGACTCTTGCTGGGTTTCCTCCCTGCATCATGCTACGGCAGCGAGGACTAACCTATCTTCGTTCAGGCTCACGGAGTGGTGCTGGAGTGTTGATCGCATTCTGTCCGCCGTCGACCTGTTCATCCCTGAGCCAATCGAGCCAGACGTGGAGTCACCACCATTGAAGAGAGAGCTGGTCTACCCCATCCAACTGGAGTTGCTTCCGGCCTAGTTGACAGCCGAGCTGCCGCCCTCACCGCCTCCATCTTCGCCTGGGGACAGCAGTGATCGGTGGCGCGCTCGACGCCAATGCCACTCTCCCTCACCAAGGGCACTGCTGGCGCCATGCTCGGAAGCTGCGCCAGCTCCTTGGGCTTCGGTGCATTCATGACTAGGACCGCGCTCCATCGCTTCGTTTCTCGCTGCTGATTCAATGGCCTCGACAGCCTCCCCTACTGGCGCTGTCTCCTAGGGTTCCTCTCCACTCATTGATGGCAAGACGGCTTCCCCTGTTTCCCAGGCGCCATTACCTTCGGGCTCCCTCCTTGATACGGTAGTCGAGGTGGATTTTCTTGTTCCTCATATCATGTCAACGTTGGATGGCCTGGTCCCTGCATCTGCTGCCGATGTGGGCCAAGAGGTTGCGGAGGCCCGTCTTGTTGTTGGGTCATTGGCTGAGCAGGCCCGTCCTGCTGCTGGGCCATTGGCTGAGCAGGCCACTGCCCCCGGTGTTGCGGGCCCGTCACCAAACCTTATTCAAGTGTCTTCTCCCGCGCGTGAGGCCGACCCCTCTTGTGGCTGCTCTCCTGTGCTAGAGGAGCCTGCAACCACTGTTGTTGAACCGGTTCAGTCCGCCATAGCATTGAATCTAGATCAGCCTCCTCCAGAGCCATCTCAGGAATTGCTGGTCTACTTTCGGCGCCCCAAGGGGCGAGCTATTGGAGCTAGTGGAAGTGGTGCTCAGCAGGTAACCGGCCACCAGGATTTCATTAACCAGTTATCACGGCTCACTGACAGCATGATGGAAATCCCAGTTAAAGTCAAACCAACAAAAGGATCGAGTGCTGTCTCCACTGTTCTGCCACGTCGCAGTCGACGGATTGCAGGAGCTGGCATGGAATTTCAGTTGGGGACCTTGATAGAAGATCAAAGAAGAAAGTTATGAGGACTTTGGACATCATTGGTGAACAAAATGGTATTGATCAAAGAGCTAGGGAGCAGTATGAATCTCTCTTCGGTCAGCCCCTCTCAGATTCTTACCTTCTTGCTTTGGCGCCTCTGTTTAAGTGGTCCATCCCAAATCTAAACCACTTGGTGTTGGAAGAGGTGTAGCTGTTCAGATCCTTCTAGTACGGCGTTCTGTTTTCTGTTTCCAATGGATCCAAAAAATATTTTTGTATGGAATGTGCGCAGGCTTAATTCAGCAGCTAGGCAGGACTCTCTGCGCACTATGTTAGAGTCCTCTCACTCTGATATAGTGTGTGTATTCAAGAGACAAAAATTGCAGGCCTCTCTCGAGGTGTTCTTCTATCTGCTTTAGGGTCAGATTTCTCTGACTTCATTGAGCTGCCGGCAGTGGGAGCTAGTGGAGGCATCTTTGCCGCTTGGCGCAGACACATTGGGACTACTGGTCTTTGCCGGATCAATGCTCATAGTGTGACTATTCAGTTTTGCCCAGAAAATGGTGCTTCTTGGTGGCTTACATGTGTGTATGGTCCTCAAAGCAATGAAGAGAAAGTCTTGTTTTTGCAGGAGCTGCGCGACATCAGATCAGCTTGTAGCGGCCCCTGACTTCTGGCTGGTGACTTTAATCTGATTTATAGAGATTCGGATAAGAACAATTCTAACTACAACAGGGGCATGATGGGTCATTTTAAGCGGTTAATTGATGATCTGGCTCTTAAAGAAATTCCTCTTCATGGGAGAAGTTTCACTTGGTACAAACTTCTATGATGGCAGGTGACACTTCTATGTGCTCTTCATTGAAAAAGTCTAGGTCTTGGTACATAGAATTAGAACCCCCCTTGCCGATGACAAAAGAAACAAGGTCTAGGTGCTGGCACGGCAGCAAGCGACATAAAACGGATGCGGCGAAGGCTATCAGTGGGAGTTCGATGCATCATCAGGTGAGAACGACACCCGCACTCCATGGTGGACTGCTCCGACGGCCACTGAGAAAGAGCGCAGGCCAATGTTGGCCCCCTCTTAATTTTGAGCCACGCTCCGCCACTGCTTGTGAAGCTTGATAGAGTTTTTGGCATGGTCGACTGGGAAGTTCTATACCCCAACTGCTTTCTTCAAAGCTTATCCTCGGATGATTCGGATCATTGCTCCTTCTGCTCGGGCTACACTGCATCAAACAGGGCCAAAGATGCTTCCATTTTGAGTCCTTGTGGCCACGGTTGGACGGCTTTCAAGAGGTGGTTATGAACGCTTGGGGTGCAACACAGAGAGGTTCTGATTCTTGTCCCTTCTCTGTTTTAGACACCAAGTTCAAAGCGGTTGCACGTGCCCTGCAGAGCTGGAGTGACAAATTGCGGGTCATGTCTCCTCCCAGCTAGCCATGGCGAGGGAGGTCCTACATTAGTTAGAGATTGCTAATGACAAGAGGTCACTCTCTGCAGGAGAAATTTGGCTATGGCAGAACCTCAAGAAACACTGTCTTGCTCTTTCATCTCTTAAAAGAACTATTGCTAGACTGAGATCTAGAGTTTCTTGTTGAAGGAAGGGGACGCCAACACCAAACTCTTTTACCTTCATGCCCGTCATCGAAAAAGAAAAACACTTTATTGGAAAATTGGCTGCAGATGATCATGTGTTCATTGATCATGAAGACAAGGCAAATGTTTTGTTTGATTTCTATGATGGCCTTCTTGTTACAAGTGTGAACCGTACTCGTTCTATCAACCTTGCTGAATTAGGAATTCATAGTCATGATTTATCTGATCTGGAACTACCTTTTTCAGAGGAGGAGGTTTGGAACACTATTAAGAAGTTGCCTTCAGCTAAAGCCCCTGGTCCAGATGGGTTCACCAGTCGTGGGTTGCGGCAAGGTGACCTTTATCACCGATGCTCTTCATTCTAGTTATGGATGTTCTTGGTATTCTTTTCTCTAAGGCAGCAAATGAAGGGCTGTTAAAACCTCTATCCCAACGTTCACTTCATCACCGGATTTCTTTGTATGCTGATGATGTTGTGCTTTTCCTCCACCCCAAGGCCTCAGACATTGTCGTTACTTTGGATATCTTGCAGCTGTTCGGTGATGCTTCAGGCCTCCAAATGAACCTTCAAAAAAGTAATATTCTGCCAATAGATGTGGTAATTCAGATCTTAAAATCCTACACCAATTACTGCCCTGTGATGTCTCTGATTTTCCCTTGTAAATACCTTGGTTTGCCTCTCTCATTGATAAAGCTTAAGAAAGAACACTTTCAGCTAGTTATTGATAGGTTGGCAGATCATCTGCCAGCTTGGAAAGTTGATCTTATGACAAGGGCAGGTAGATTGGTTCAGGTCAAATTTGTGCTCACAGGAATGCTTATTTATCTTTCTATGACTGTGGATTTTCCAAATTGTGCTATCAAGGCAGTGGACAAAATTCGAAGAGGTTTTCTTTGGAGAGGCCGTAGAGATGCACAGGGAGGACATTGTTTAGTGGCTTGGAGTACTGTTTGCAGGCCTGTAGACCTTGGAGGTCTAGGGCTCGCAGATCTTAAACGGCTGATCTGGGCTTTAAGAATGCGATGGATTTGGCTCAAAAAAACAGAACCTCACCTACAATGGGCATCTCTAGCTCTTCAAGTACCATCTCAGGTGCAGGCTTTTTTTCTCAATTGCTTTGGTCACTGAGATCGGCAATGGCGCAAGAACATTGTTTTGGACAGATAAGTGGATCCATGGGCAGTGCATTGCTGATTTAGCCCCAAACCTGCTAGCTGCCGTCTCTGAGAGGAGAATCAAAATTCGAACGGTGCTGGAAGGGATTTCTAATAATGCTCGGGTCAGGGATTTACATGGAGCACTTTCAGTGGGAGCTCTGGTTGACTTTCTGCAGTTATGGGATGTCTTGTCCGAAATCTCCTTGCAAACTGATGTTGAGGATAAGCATGTTTGGAGATTCTCATCTAATGGAATGTACTCAGCCAAATCGGCTTATGAGAGTCTCTTTTTGGGTGCTTAGACTTTTGGACCAGCAAAGTTCATTTGGAAGACTTGGGCTCTGGCTAAGTATCGCTTCTTTTTATGGCTGGTTACTCATAACCCTGTTGGACAGCGGACCGCCTTGCGAAGCGTGGGTTGCCTAAGCCTGATCAATGTCCTCTTTGCAATCAGGAGGATGAGGATATAAATCACCTCCTCACATCTTGTGTTTTCACAAGACAGTTCTGGTTCTTGTTCTTACGACAAGTTGGGCTCCACTCCCTTGCTCCTCAGCCTGATGACCGATCCTTTGTTGCTTGGTGGGAAAGAGTCAACGCTGCTACTTCTGGTCAAGGCCAATGGGGCCTCAATTCTCTCATCATCCTAGGATCTTGGGTCATTTGGAAGCATAGGAACCGATGTGTGTTTGATAAGGCGTCCCTGAGTGTGCCTCAAATTTCGATCTTAGCGAGGGAAGAGCGCCGTCTTTGGGTGTTAGCTGGAGCTAAAGGGATTTCCCTGCAGACTGCAGCTATGGACCTGTTCTATACCTGTTCTAGAGATGCTAGCTCTTAGTGTTGTTTTGGTCATTGGCCCATTGTTCTTGGGGCTTGTTGCTGTTTTTAGTTGTTTTTTGTTTGTGTGAGTTGTACCTGGGATTCTATCCCTCTTTCTTCTTATTTCAGTGAAATGCAGCTCTCCTGTGTTTTCGAGAGAAAAATGATTGTAATGCATTCGAAAGGCAAATTCAATCGGCCCTAAACGAAAGACGATTGTCTTTTAGAGAGATGCAAATAGACAGACATCCTTTTCCCATTAACAGTGTTGATATACAAAATATAGAAGTGTTGGTTCGGCCCGAACAAGCCGATACAACTAGAGGCAAGAATGTGATCATCGGTGAAGAAAGAGATAAAAACACAAATCCTTCAAGGGAAGTGGTTTTAAAAAAATCTTCGGAAGGTAAAGAGTCTTTAAAAATCACTATTAAACCTTTTAGACTCGGAGGGCAAGCCAGAAAGATTCAAAAATCGATTACTCCTGCTGCCCAACCAAAGATGCTCAAACCAAAGAATTTGGAGATAGGAAGATGGAAAATAAATGAGCCAAAGATGAAACACAAAAAGTTAAAACCTACCTTTGGCTACCTTTTGTCAAAATATATAAACCAAAAGACCGTTTTGAAGACTTGGTCAGCAAAAAGGTAATATAAAGCCGCATCTCAATAACAACCGATCCAATTTTCATCGATTGGATCCAGTCAACAATGTGGTTAGAATTGGAAGCATAGATGTGGTCATTAGGGAACCATCAAAAGGACCAATTATTGTAAATAATCGGATTAATTCCAAACCTACTCTAGATCCTAAGAGTTCTAAAAACAATAGCTACTCTCTTGACAAGTGTTTTTAGCCGAGGTGGTGTCCCTCTAGCGTAACTCGAACCCAAAAGAAAAGATTGTAAAGATTGCGCAATCAAGAGAGCAAAGATCAGGGGTCTAGCCAAATAAATGATCCATCTTGCAAAATAGTGTCTCCATGATCTCTTTCAAATATCAAAAAAGAATGGAGACCTAAACAAGTAAGTCTGGCTTCTAGTTAAGCACTATTAAAAGCTTATGGCCGATATAGTATTATTGTCCTTAGAACAAAAGGCCGATGAGTTTCATCGCCCTCAGGCAATTTTGGTATATTTTTTGGCACGCTAGCTTTGCCAAAAAATAGGGGACATATGTTGACACCCAAAAATTACACGCTAAGAAGATCAAAAGTTCCGGTTTGACAGACCAGAAATGGCTGAAAATTTCCAAGTTCCGTCCAATGATGGTTATTTCAAAAGAATTGTTTTTCAATATGTTTTTTAGGACATGGGAGATATTTTTTGCTAAATTTTACTGAAGAAAGAAAGAAGTGCTTGAAAGACATGAAGATGAAGCCAAAATTCATAATTTGAAGGTTCCAAGAAGTATCCCTCGCCGAAACGATTGTCGCGCACTCCGTTTCTGAGATGCACTGTGATACACGTATCAGTCCTTGGATCAGTAGCTGATACGCACAACACAACAAAATGTACATCGAAAGCATACTTCGAAAAGAAAAACTAACCTGAGATAGACTTTTAGTGGCCACACCGTGAGGATCTCTACAATCCTACGCCGGTTGACCAACTAAAAGCAGAGCAGGCAGCGAAACACCAGGGCCCAAATCTACAAGCAGACTTGGGAAGCAGAACGAAACCAGCACAACACCTACGCGATCCTCACTGTCTAAAACCACAAATGCAGGCGAGTGAGTACATAAGGTACTCAGCAAGCTTCAACACTAAGCAAAGGTATAAATACATATGCACATTGGTTGTAGCAAGGATGAGGCAGCAAGGTCCATGAGGCCAAAAATCCAGTTTGATGCAAGGTTTACTACAGAAGATTTTAAAAAGGGAGTGAAAGCATTTATTATCTAAGTTGAGGGCTAACGAGCTAGTCCTTATATGGCAGGGGTGGCGGTCTCGTCCACGGCAGGTGGACCACAGCGAAGCCTACACACCTATCACCATCACCCAGGTGAGCCCCACCCCACGGCCAAAAACATCCCTTCTTCACCTAGCACCAGTTGTTCTAATCCCACCCCCTTTTATTTGTACTCACACCACCAAACCCTTTCAACTCATTTTGCAAATTAATGGTATATGGTGTGGCGGTGTGAAGCACCGTAAATGGGTTCTAAGCAGATCTAGTACAAGGTAATATCTGTTCCGTAAAACTATCTAGGAACGGAATCTCTATGGCTATCAAGGACACTTCATCAATGGTTTTCAAGGAAGGTATTCATATCTATACAGCAAGTTACTGACATAAATATAAATACCTAAGAACAAGTAGGATTATGACTAACACAATGTTTCAAACCAAAATATCATGCATAGCAGAATAAATAGGCACTATAGAAGCATTAGCAAAATATAGGTTCTAGTATGAGGTTAGAGCTTGCCTGCAAACTCCTTCATCTTCAAGCTCGAGGTTGGAGGCTTCTTCTTCAAGATTTCAACCTTCAATCTTTGGCTTCGCGCCCAATCTACGAGCTTCTCTTCATATATAAACCTTCTGGTTCCTCTTGAGGCTGGACTCTTCCTTACACTCAACGTTATCTACGCGAAGGAAAAGCCTAATAAAACTACTGCGAAAGAAACATAACTCAAGAAGGAGCGATAAAATCCAAAGAGCTGCAACTAAAAACCAGATAACACCGCGAGGAAAATTTAGGGCAAGTCATGTATGTTGCGGTGCCTATTAACTTAGAGTGAGGTTCAGTGAAGGGTTAACATGCATTCTCGCTAGTACGAGCGAAAACACGGTGTGTAGCTTATGTCATTTTGTGCATATCTTAATTTAGAGCTTTTAACTAAATAATCATATCGTTTGTGCTAATAGGTGGCACGTGCACTAGTGCATGCCAATATAGTGCACGGGCTTTCTAGTGAATATTTCTTGATTCTACTATACAGTTGAACTCCTACACTAAATAAATGGCATTAACTGTGATGTGGTGATGGGCATATTGCTACTGTTAGTTATTTAGTTTATACCTATATCAATGTACTACTTTAGATGCTTAATAGTTAATTACTTAACTTATTTTATATAATTAAATTACTAAAACTAACAAGTGGCACAAGCGCTAAAAGGTGCCCTTACATGGGTGACTGCATGGCAGGTTGCTTATGGGCTGCTAACTAAAGTGTTTACTTACTTCCTAGTATTTAGTTATTAGTGTTTAACTACTAATTCTATAACTCTAATTTTAAGTTAGGTTATTTAGTGCTAACATGGTGCGCGTACTAATTTGTGCTAAATAATGAGGTTATGCTATGCTGTGGCGTGCCTTAGTTAGTATAAATCTATGCTTAGAATGCATCATACCTAAAAACTCGCACTAACAAAGTTAAAACCAAAAGAAGGAACAACGATTAAACTCAGCGAAGAACTTACTATTAAAACAAACCAGCAAGATCGGATGTTGGCTGAGGTTTGGATGATTCGATGTGGTGGAGCTCGAGACAACAGTTCCAACGGTGTCAAACTCACTGAAAACGGAGTTGAGGGGTGGCGGTGGTGAGACGAACAAGGTGTTCATGATGGAAAATAGGAAATCTCCCCCGTGGACACGTGAAAGTGAAAGTTCGGGGTTTTGTAGAAGTTCGGGGATTCGTGGACACGTGAGAGTGAAAGTTCGTGGTTTTGTGGAAGTTCGGAGATTCGTGGACACGTGAGAGTGAAAGTTCGCGGTTTTGTGGAAGTTCAGGGATTCGTGGACACGTGAGAGTGAAAGTTCGAGGTTTTGTGGAAGTTCGGAGATTCGTGGACACGTGAGAGTGGAAGTTCGGGGTTTTGTGAAGGTTCGGGGATTCGTGGACACGTGAGAGTGAACGTTCGGGGTTTTGTGGAAGTTCGGGGATTCGTGGACACGTGAGAGTGGAAGTTCAGGGTTTTGTGAAAGTTCGGGGATTCGTGGACACGTGAAAGTTCGGGGTTTTCGTGGACACGGGCAAGTTCGGGGTTTTCGTGGACACCGGAAAGTTCGGGGTTTCCGTGGACACGGAAAAGTTCGGGGTTTTCGTGGACACGGGAAAGTTCGGGGTTTCCGTGGACACGGGAAAGTTCGGGGTTTTCGTGGACACGGGGAAAGTTCAGGGTTTCTGTGGACACGTGGACACGTGAAAACTGTGACGTGTCCATGGACACGTGGACACGGGAAAACTGTGACGTGTCCGTGGACACGTGGACACGGAAACTGTTTGTGGAGGTTAGAGGGTTATTGGGCTTCAACTCTAATTAACAGAATGCTCATGTGGGCCATTCTGTAAATTAGAGAATAGGTAGCAGGGACCAATATGCAAGGAATTGGGCTTCCAAGGACTCGATGGTATTTATTAGAGGTTTTGGGGGCTTTCTGTAAAAAGGAGTCCTTTACCAGGGCT
>BCLG01000001.1:0-41310 GCA_001602295.1 Zoysia matrella | reverse complement strand
GGAGGAGGAGAGGCAGGGCAGCGTGGCGAAGCTCCCCACGTTCTCAGGTGTGACGGGGATGGGCCAGAGAGCACCGGCGACGGTGAGCTTACAGCGCAAGGCGGCGGCGCACGGTGCCAGCTTGCAGCACAAGCGGAGGCGGCTGGGGTCCCTACGGAGGAGCACAAGGGAGGTGCGGTGCCGTGCCGTCGACTGGCAGAGGGCGGAGCAAGGTGGCGACGCACGGCGGCAGCACAGCTTCGGTCGGTTTCCAGCTGGGATTGCTAGAACAATCGAGAGATCAGGTAGGGGCGGTGGTGCAGGGATGGTCCGGAGTGAAGGAATCTTGCTGAAGAAGAGGAATTGCAGCGCCGGACTCCAATGATGAACAGGAGCAGCCGAAAGGAAACTGTGAAATTGGGGCCCAATCTCGAGCAATGGAGGTCGGCTGCAGCCCGTGGCGAGAGTGGCAGTGCGGAAAAAGCCATGGTCGGCGCGGCGAGGCCGGAGGGGCGCGGTGCTGCTCCGGTGTCGGAGGAGGGCGGCGGGTGACGGCGTCGCCGGGCGCAGAGGACACAGTGGCCACGGATTTCTCTGGGTGGGAGGGATAGGGCGGCAAGGCGGTGGATCTTGGCCGTGGGCGCGACTGGGCCGGAGAGGCGCGGCACGATGGCAAGCAGGACGGGCAGGGACGGCCAGGATGGCGCGACTGCTAGGAGAGTGCACGTGACCGACGAAGAGTGGACAGCACGCAGTGGTGTCGGGTGCTAGAAGGCGCGTGGAGAGGCAGGTGGCGAGCTGCGAGGGCGCATGCGCGGTGCGTGGCTGGCGGGTGACAGCGCGGCGCCGGCGCTGGCGGGCGCGAGAGACAGGGAGGAAGGAGGAGGAGCCGACGTGTGGGACCCGCGGTTACTTTTCTGATTTTTTTCGGAATTTCAGCAGTAGCCTCTGTTTTTCCTTCAAAAGGTCAACTTGCCGAGCTCTGATAAACGTGAAATTTTGCAAGGTTAAAGTAACTTTTAAGATGAACAACTTTTGTTTTAGGATTATCTTCAAATTCTGAATAGATTTTATTCTATGAAATTCGGAGGATAATTGGTTATTTGAATGGAGTAAAGTAATTTGAATGAGGTAAATAGGTTTCACGGGAATTAGGCAGGTCTGAAATTCAATGAATTCGATTAGACAGGAATTCATAAGTATTGGGTTCGAAGCAGTTGAATGAATTTCAATTTCAGAGAAATTTGTCAGATTTAGAATTTAAAGGATTGAAATGAGTTTGAAATTCGAAAGAACACAAGAAAATAAACGGAAAGAAAGAGGAAAACAAAAAGGGGCTCAATCACTTGTCACACCTCAAATTTTAATATTTTGAAATCTTCAAATTAGATAAGTTTTAATTTAGTGAGGTTTTCACCTTTTGAAATAGGAAAGAAAAGAAAAGGCGGGAAGTGAAAAGAAAATAGTTAAGGTGAAAGTTAGAAAAAAAAATTTTGAATTACGTATTTTTAGACTTTTCCTAAAATTCGGGATGTCACAACGATCGAAACGGATATACGGATCACCTAATTTGGAGATCAGAAAAGAAAATTATGTCCTTAGCAAATATGGCTGCAACCAAGCCGGAGACTCTGGCAGATGCCTTTCTAGAACCGAATTCGGAGACTCCGGTGACACTCTTTTCGGGATTTTAACCCGTCGGAGTCTCCGATAACTTGTCAGAGTGTCCGAGAAAGTTGTTTTTGGTAGTTTTGAACACAGATCAGATCCGATTCAGTTCTGGTTTGTTAGGATTTGTTCCTTTATGAGGTAAGACCATCCTCCTTCTACATAAAGAGGCCCAAAGCCGATTGAGAGACCTTCAATGGTCAATCAAATATGTCTTTATTTTTATCCCTTTTACTCTATCTCTCTTCTCTCGTCCCCGTGACGTATAAAGATGATTCGGCTGGCCTGTCGAGCACGGATTAACCATATGAAGGTCTTGCTTCGACGGGTCCCTTTCAAGCTTGATTTTTCAGGTGCTGTTGAGATTGTATCCAAGCGATCCCATCATTTCAAACACGGATGTGCGCGTGATGAATTGATCCGGATCTTTTTGGGCTCAACACGAACGATCATTTGGTAGATCGTGGAAGTCTTGAGCTGATGATCTTTGTCTTTCCAGTAGCAGCGTCGGGCGTCCCGCACAGCTGTAAGATTGACGTTGGCCAGCGCAGGAAGTAGGTGATCAAGTTGTGCCACTGCAGCAGCTGCGAGCTGAAGTACAATGCGTGTTTGCAACCCTGGCATTAGCACTTGCCGGACCAAGGCGTTACTGCTGAGGGCGTGGGAGTAGAGCGCCAACATGGCGTCGACGAGGGGGCCGGTTTCCTGCCAGCAATCATGCCAGAAGGATGTACTGCATCTATCCCCTACCTCCACCGTGGTGAGCAGTCGGTAGTCAGTCAGTACTTGACGGAGCACCATCCAGTGCACCCCTGCATCCAGGTGCGCCAGAGCTTCATGCAGTCCTCCAAACTCCTCCACGAACCACAGCAACCAAGCTGAGTTATGTTCAGCGTGCACACAATGAAGGAGCTTCATGAGTAGGCAAGCGTTCTGGAGTGCCAGGTCCTAAACGCCGAGGCCGCCAGCTTTCTTGGGCTGGCAGGCTTTCACCCAGCTAGCCAAACATTTGGCCCCTGAGACATTGTCCTCCCCAGACCATAGGAAAGCTCTCCTTTGTGCATCAATGGCGTTGATCAAGCTGGAGGGGAGCTGGAGTGCTCCCATCGCGACGATCGCATAGACAAGCCGGCAGTTGAGGAATGAGTTTACTAGGATGAGGCGACCACTGTGGTTCAGCAAGCTGGCACGCTAGCCAGACAAATACCGGTCCACACTTGCAATGATCGGTGTGAAAGCAGTGAGGTTGAGCGTCACATTAGACAGGGGGAGTCCGAGATACATTTGGGTGAAATCTCCTCGAGCTCATCCGAGGATGGACACGAACTGGGCAGCCTCATTGGTAGGAACATTCATGGGCAGCAGTGTACTTTTGTTATAGTTGATGTCGAGGCTGGTGGCGAGTGAGAAGGAAGTGACAAGCTCCTTGAGGCGGGTGAACGTGACAGGGTCGGCCTGGGCGACGATAAGGATGCTGTCGGTATACTGAATGACTGTGCATGGGTGATCTGGAGCTACGGGATGGCGCAGCAGTGTCATGCGTCAGCAGTTGCTGTAGAAGGTCAGCCACCAGCTGGAAAAGATAAGGCGGCAACGGATCGCCTTGGCGCAGCCCCTTGCGACACGGGAGCCAGCGACCAGGGACACTGTTGAGCATAACTGCTGACTTCGCAGTCTCCTGAAGCTGTTGGATCCATCCCGCACCATTCAACTGAAAATCCACAAGCTCTGAGCACGCTTGCAAGCTATCCAGCAGCTAAAACTATGTAAAGCTTTGGCAAAGTCAAGCTTTAACACACTGGTGGGAGCTTTCCTCTTGTGGCAGATTTGGACCAATTCTTTAGCATAGACGAAGTTCTCCGAAATGGACCGACCTTTATGAAACTTGTTTGATCCATATTGATCAGCGTCGAAATTCCTGCCGCTGGAGGCAGGTAGTGAGGATTTTACCGGCAATTTTAATCAGGCAGCCTTGAAGGGAAATGGGGCGGAATGCTGTTGTGGCTACCGCATTTGGGGTTTTGGGCCGCAGCACCACATACGCATGGTTTGTGCGCTCCAGGTCCAACTGTCCCAGCATGGAAGGCTTCCAAAAATCTCAACACAGATGGTCGAACTAAGTGCCATGCAGAGCATTAATAGGCAGGACCAATACTATCAGGCTCAGGTGCGCTGTTCTTGTTCATCACGCGGAGGGTTGCGTGAACCTCTGCCGTTGTGAACGGCTCCACCAGCAGTTGAGCATCGACCTGCGGATGGGAGCTGTAAACCGCTGACACATTGAAGCTCCACGAGGTTGCCGTCTCCCTTCCAACCAGGGTGGCGAGGTGGTCTCTTAGAATGCGCTTTTCGTCCATGTGACTCGCGTAGTCTCCCATTTCCAGAACCTTGATGTTTTTTCGCCTCATCCTCTGCGAGGCATAAGAAAGATGATACTTGGTGTTTTCATCTCCTTCTCTAACCACTCGGCATTTTCCTCGCTGCTTCCAATAGGCCGCCTTGACCTCCAAGAGGTAGAGAAGGTGCTGCCGACACAGAGAGCACAGCGTGGTCGCGCCTGTGTCCAGCCGGCCATGCTCTTCAAGAAGATCCAACATTCTGATGATGAACTTGCAATTGTTGACGAGGAGGGGAGTGCGCTTGTCCTTGGACCACTTCTTGACAACGCGGCGAGTGTCTTTCAGCTGAGCGACAAGCGCGCCCATCAATCCCCTGCATTGTTAGTTTCAGCAAGCCAAAATGGGGTGATGACAGGGAGGAAGGATCTTTGAGCCAGGCATTCTCTAAATGGAAACACTGGCTCTTGGGGATAGTGGTGTCGATAGTAATAATCAGGGGAGTATGATTGGAGGTGCTGTGGGGATGAGAGGTAAAGAAGTTTGGGGAAACAGAGCTGAAGGAAGTGTTGAAGAAAGCTCTGTTGAGGCGAGCGAGAACAGGGTCGTCACGCTTGTTTGACCAGGTATAAAGCCAATGAAGTAAGGGAAGCTCAAAGACAGAGACGTGGATAGTGTCATTGAAGGAAGCCGCGAGAGAAGCGTCAAAGTTGTTGTTATTTTTTCCGAGATATCCCAGATCAGATTGAGGTCCTCTGCGATGAGCCAAGGGCCTGAAACAGTGGCAGGGATGTCATGCAGCTCTGCAAGAAAATCAGGAGTGTGATAATGGTCCGAGGACGCTTAGACATTGGTGAGTGTGAACACGATGTCAGAGAGAGAGGCGGAGAGGGTGGCTCTCACGTAGTAATCACGAGAGAAGGAAGAGAGCAGAGTGAAGTGTGAATCGTCCCAAGCAGTTGCGATGCCACTGCGAGAGCTGTCAGCAGCGAGGAAGGTAGTGGCGCGAAGATTTGAAGGGAGAAAAGATCTGAATTCTTTAGGAGGGATGTTATCAAGCTTAGTTTCCTGGATGCAGGCATTGGTAGGCGAGAAAGTGGCAAGAGTGTCTCGCACAACAATACACTTCTTTTCAAGCCCAAGATCCCGCACATTCCAAGACACGATCGAGGTCTTGCATGTGGAATTCATTTCATAATAGAGATACTACAGGGGACAATAGGATAGCGAGCAGAACAAGTACAAGCAGGAACTCACTCCTAGAGCAAAAGGAACAGCAACATGAAACGGAGGAGGAGCGCACACATGGCGCACGGCAACACAGTGAAAGGATTGATCTTATTCTAGACCTATTGAGCACCAAATCCAGACTGTCCGCAGAGTTTGCAATCAGGTCAGTAGTTCCGGCAAGAGCACGGAGGTCCGCTGCACTAAGTTTCTGCCATTGGAGAAGGCCTCTGCATTTGACCACCTTCTTGAGGTCTTTGGAGCACCAGGCCAGTTCATATTTGAGGGTCTTCAGGTGCGTAACTCCGGTCGTCATGGCCTCGAAAGTGGCCTGCTCCTTGGCCCACAAGGGATCGCTGCGGCGCTTGGTGATAAGGACATCACTCTTTTAGATACACATAATATTTCTCAAATTAATATTGATTTCGTATCTATGTTGCGTTCTTCTTTGTTGTTGCTTGTGTTCTTGATTCATTTGCAGAGATTAGCTTTTTTAGTGAGGTTAACTAAATTATATGATTGATAATTATAAGAGAAGTGGTGCTGCACTTGAAAGGTTCAAATCGTATTGATTTGAGACCGAATCAAGTTTGTGTCACTTCTCTATCAAAACGAGAGTTACCAGACCTAACGAAATATTGAAAACCACTTATACATCACTTGGCCAGCTGATCGCCTTTCTTGTGCCTCGCCGCACAGTCCAGCAGACGTTTGGCACGTGCTCGTGTCTTAAACGCAGAGAGCTCGTGGTCCATATCATCAAGATGACAAGCAGGTAAAGGTGTGGGGCTGTCTGCTAGGAGAGCGCTGAGTGGAGGTAGCGTTGGCAGCGAGGCGGTTACGGGGGCACTGGCATGGTCAGCGGCATAGGACGAGACACGGTGATGATGATGGGGAAGGGTGGGAGTGGCGGAAGCAAAGGCCTGCTGGGCTGGTGGATCAGGGAGGAGAGAATGGTTGTGGCGTGGGCAGCAGGGTCGCAGGTGCAGACGATAGAGTGCGAGTGGTGGGCAGCTGTCTCGGGGCAGCGGGCGGCCTAGGCAGGGCATTCTGTGCGGCAGACGGTGGCAGCAGCAAGTGAACTGAGTGTTAGACAAATATTGTGTTTACATCCTGGTACACGTACATGCCCTGCATGGCACTGTTGCCGTGCATATCCAGTAGCGGCAATCTCTTGATAAGCACGCCGATCAGCTGCAATATACGCGTGATCAGTTGCCGCATGGATTAGATTAGTTGCCTCATTCTCTGTTGTGCTCCTTCCATCCTTATCTCCCTGGTATTTGTTTCTATAAACCAGTCTTGAGATATGGACGTGATGGTTGTGTATAAATGTAATCCCTGGCTAATGAATATTAGAGAATGTGAGCTTAATCTTCTCTCATAGTATCAGCAGTCGCATCCTACGACCTCTTCCGCAGCCCAGCCGCCGGCTAATCTCGTCTGTTGCGATCCCTCCTTCACCATCACCTCCTCTACTCTATGGCCCTCGACGATGAGGGCGCCGAACTCAATCGCCTACGCGCTGCCGAGGCAGAACGCCTCGAACGCGCCAAGGCCGAGGCTGCTGCCCTTGCCCAGCAGGAGGCTAAGCGTGCCGCACAGGCTAAGGCCAGTGTAGCCGAGGCCTCCCGGCTAGCAGCCGATGAACGCGTTCGGCAGGAGGCGCTCGAGCTCACTGCTGCCGAAGCCGAGGCAGCCTCCGTCGCCGACCTTCACTCCCAGGCGGTCGCCGTCCTCAACATTCGATCCCTCATCCCTGTCATCCTCGACCTCAAGACGCCAAATTACTCAAAGTGGCGTAATCTTTTCCTCCTCACCGTGGGCAAGTATGCACTTGCAGATCATGTACTGTCCGATGCGTTCCCTACAGTCCCTTCCTGGGCTCGCATGGAGTGCACCGTTCTCGGCTGGCTCCATAACACCATCTTCCCCGAGCTGTCCGAGATCGTCTCTACGGCGTGTCCTACTGCCCGGCGTATGTGGCTTGGCCTTGAAGAACAGTTTATCGGGAACAAGGAGACCCGGGCTCTCCTCCTCGACGCCGAGCTCCGCACTTTTGTGCAAGGCGATCTCTCCATTAGTGATTATTGCAGGAAAATGAAAAGCATGGCCGATGCCCTCGGCGATCTTGGCGAACCGGTGCATGACAGGACACTTGTGCTGAACATCCTGCGTGGCTTGAACGAGAAGTTCTCTCACATGGCCGCCCTCATGCAACGGCAGAAACTGTTTCCTTCATTCATCGAGGCTCGGTCTGATCTTGAACTTGAGGAAATAAATCTGAAGGCCAAGCGCAACTCTGCCTCTGCCTTTGTGGCTGCACCACCATCGTCGGGTCCTCGCCCCAACACCAACAACAGCGGGGGCCCGGCCTACTTCAACAACAGCAGTGGCAGGGGGCGTGGCCGTGGTAAGGGTGGTGGCAGCAAGGGTCGTGGCGGCAACAATCAGGCCAACGCCGCCATTGGTCCCCGGCTCTCCTTTCTGGCAAACCCGTGGTCTGGCACTGTCCAAGTCTGGCCTCATGCACGGCCACTGCCCTCGCTGCTCGGTCCTCATCCTGGCAGCCCAGCACCACGCCTGCCACCCCATGCCCTGCATGCTGGACATCAGTACGCCACTTCGTCCACAACTGGATGCGGACTTCCTCAGTTCAGCATCAGTGCACCCGGCTCCAGCGCGTCTGTTCCTGGCTATGGTGCACCTGACTACAGCAGCTCTGCCCCTGGTTATGGCACGACCAGACCTGGTGCACTAGGTTATGATGCACCTCTCAGTGCACCAACCCAAGCACATGGTGTACCACAGGCATCCTGGACACCCATGTCCGGAATGAACTACTGGGAACAAGCCGGCCTCGCCAACGCATTCAGCACCATGACTTTAACGCCGCCGCCATCAGGTGAATGGTACATGGACTCTGGTGCTACTAACCACTTGACATCCGATGCCAGTAACCTCTCCACTTCTCATGCCCCCTTCTCTAGTACTCCCACTCACATAGTTGTAGGTAACGGGTCACTTCTTCGTGTTACTTCCACAGGCTCCACAACCTTTTCCTACAACCGCCCTTTATATCTCCAAAACGTTCTAGTCTCCCCTCACATTATAAAAAACTTAATTTCTATTCGCCGTTTTACTACAGATAATCATTGTTCTCTTGAATTTGATCCATTTGGTCTTTCTGTGAAGGATCTTCATTCTCGGAACGTGATCGTCAGGTGCAATAGTACCGGAGACCTCTACCCGCTGCTGCCAAGCCCCCACAGCGCGACCGCCCTCCTCGCTGCCTCCACGTCACTCTGGCATCGTCGTCTAGGCCACCTCGGCTCTCCAGCTTTAAATAAATTAGCCTCTAGTTCAGCTATCAAATGTAATAAAAATACCGCCGAGCCTATTTGTCATGCTTGTCAGCTCGGCCATCACACAAGGTTGCCCTTTCCTTCTTCCACCTCCCGTGCTGTCCAGAGCTTTGATTTAATACATTGTGACCTTTGGACATCTCCTGTTGTCAGTATCTCGGGCTACAAGTATTATTTAGTTGTTCTTGATGATTGCTCCCACTATCTCTGGACTTTTCCACTACGATTAAAATCTGACACTTTTCCCACTCTTGAGTATTTTTTCGCTTACGTTCGTACCCAATTTTCTACAACCATCAAGAGCATCCAATGTGACAATGGCCGTGAGTTTGACAACTCCTCTGCTCGGTCCTTTTTCTCACACACGGCATTGCCCTCAGCATGTCGTGTCCACACACGTCGCCGCAGAATGGCAAGGGCGAACGCATCATTCGTTCCACCAATAATATTATGCGTTCTCTTCTGTTCCAAGCCAGCATGCCGAGCTCCTATTGGGTTGAGGCTCTCCACACGTCTACTTATCTTCTTAACCTCCACCCAACAAACACTCTTCATTTTCACACACCCCACTTCGCTCTTTACGGCACTCACCCCAGCTACTCTCACCTTAGAGTTTTTGGATGCCTATGCTACCCAAACCTTTCAGCCACAGCCCTGCACAAACTCGCCCCTCGATCCACCATGTGTGTCTTTTTAGGCTACCCTTCGGAACACAAAGGTTATCGGTGTTTGGATTTGTCAACTAATCGGATTATCATATCCCGAGATGTGGTTTTTGATGAGTCCATGTTTCCATTTGCTAACATGGCGGCACTGCCGTCTCACTCTGATTATGATTTTCTAGCAGATGATGATTGTGCTGTGCAGCCCATCAGTCGGCGTCCTCTTTTGCAGCGCGCTGTTGCTGCCCCCAGTGCTCCGTCGACCACTTCGACGGCCTTGCCAGACATTTTTAATGCTGGCCCGGTGCCTCCTGGTCCAGTTACATCCGCAGGCTCACCTGCCGATGCTCCTATGTCACCACCAGGCCACGACTTCAACTCAGGAACTTCTTCCACCATGTTACCTACCGGCCATGTTGATCCTGCTGCACCTACCGGCCACCAGCCGCAGGTTGTTGCTAGCAGGGTCGGCCCGGTTCCTGTGCTTCAGGCCCCTCCTATTGCGAATGACCACATCATGGTCACACGCAGCAAACGGGGCCTCCGAATACCAGCACAACGGTTGAATCTCCAAGTCTCGGCTCTCTCTCTGCTCCCAAAGAGTTTTCGCAGTGCTCTGGCCGACCCAAATTGGCGCAACGCAATGCAAGAAGAGTTTGATGCTCTCCAGTTTAATCACACATGGGATCTAGTTCCAAAACCTGCTAGTGTTAATGTTGTTACAGGAAAATGGGTCTATCGTCACAAGCTCAACCCTGACGGCTCTCTTGATCGTTATAAGGCTCGATGGGTTCTTCGTGGTTTCACTCAACGGCCTGGTATTGATTATGAGGAAACTTTCAGCCCAGTTGTCAAACCCGCCACTGTCCGCACTGTTTTGACTCTAGCTCTCTCCAAGAACTGGCCTGTTCATCAGTTGGATGTGAAAAATGCTTTCCTCCATGGCACTCTCTCTGAGACAGTCTACTGCATCCAGCCATCAGGTTTTGCTGATCCTACCCATCTAGATTTTGTTTGTCGGCTAAATAAGTCTCTCTATGGTCTGAAACAGGCGACACGTGCTTGGTACACTCGGTTTGCATCTCATCTCTCATCTCTTGGTTTTGTGGAGGCCAAGACTGACACCAGCCTGTTCATTCTTCAACGGGGGCATGATATGGCATATCTTCTGTTATATGTTGACGACATTGTGCTTACAGCTTCTTCTGATGACCTTCAGCGTCATATCATCACAGCATTACAAAATGAGTTTGCTATGAAGGACCTTGGGCCCCTTCATCATTTTTTGGGTATTTCAGTCACTCACAAGAATGGTGCTATGTTTTTGTCACAGAGACAGTATGCTTTGGAGATTCTTGAGCGAGCAGGCATGATAGATTGTAAGCCTTGTTCCACTCCAGTCGACACACATGCCAAAGTCTCTAGCTCTGGGCCACCTGTTGAAGATCCAACTCATTATTAAAGTCTCGTTGGCACACTACAGTATCTCACCTTCACTAGGCCGGACATTGCATATGCCGTTAATCAGGTGTGTCTTCATATGCATGACCCTAGGGAGCCTCACTTTGCTCTGGTGAAGCGTATCTTGAGATATGTTCAAGGAACACTTGATCATGGCCTTCTTCTTCATCGGACCTCACAGGATATCTTGACAGCATATACTGATGCAGATTGGGCGGGTTGTCCAGACACTCGTCGCTCCACCTCCGGCTATGCTGTTTTCTTAGGTGACAACCTCGTCTCTTGGTCCTCCAAGCGCCAAACCACTCTTTCACGGTCTAGTGCTAAAGCGGAGTATAGAGCCGTGGCCAACGGTGTTGCCGAAGCCACTTGGTTGCGCCAACTGCTTTTGGAGTTGCAGTGTCCTTTACAACGGGCCACAATTGTTTACTGTGACAACATCAGTGCCGTGTACCTCTCCGGAAATCCAGTTCAACACCAGCGTACAAAACATGTGGAGATTGATCTTCATTTTGTACGAGAACGAGTTGCTATCGGTGAAGTCCGCGTCCTTCATGTTCCGACGACATCACAGTATGCCGACATCTTCACTAAAGGGCTCCCTACTTCAGTTTCCACGGAGTTTCGTTCCAGTCTGAACGTTTGTCCGTCTACCGTTCTGACGGCCGGGGGGGGGGGAGGTGTTAGACAAATATTGTGTTTACATCCTGGCACACGTACATGCCCTGCATGGCACTGTTGCCGTGCATATCCAGTAGCGGCAATCTCCTGATGAGCACGCCGATCAGCTGCAATATACGCATGATCAGTTGCCGCATGGATTAGATTAGTTGCCTCATTCTCTGTTGTGCTCCTTCCATCCTTATCTCCCTGGTATTTGTTTCTATAAACCAGTCTTGAGATATGGACGTGATGGTTGTGTATAAATGTAATCCCTGGCTAATGAATATTAGAGAATGTGAGCTTAATCTTCTCTCACTGAGAGTCCTGGCGGGAGATATGGGGAAGCGCCAAAAAAGTGCACGCAGCACTCCCTGTCATCAGATTATTTCGCATGAGGCCACAAGCGGAGAAGCTAGATCGGACAGATGCTGCACATGCTGAGGGATGCGTCACGGACCCACAGATCATGCGGGATAGCGGCAGCGTCCTCGATCTGGACCACAACACGAAGCAATGAGAAATCATACCCCATAAGGCAACGCCAATTCACCTCCTGCGGCTCTCCAAAACACTGGAATGCCTGTGGGGCGTACTCCCTGTACCAGTGAGCTAGAGGGAGATGCAGCACTGAGACGGTGGCCAGGAGTTCGACCGGGTGATCCGCACTTGCGCTCTCATGGTGCTGGAGTTCCACAAGCATGCCCTCGTGCAAGAATGGCGAGCACAACACCGCGCTGCCGCGGTCCACAGAGCCAAAGCAGAGCAAGGCAGAACCGCGCGACGAGGGAAGCACATCAACTAGGACATCTGGGGCGATCATGAGCACAGGCGTGAGGTAAATGAAGGCTTAACGGAAGCCTCCATACTATGCCCTTGAGAAACAAAGACTTCGAGGAAATCTGGGCGAGCGGAGGTGTCGGAGTGCAGCAGACTGGCTGAACCCGAGCGAGATGAATTCGCGGCCAGGTCAAAGGAAGGTAATGGAGGAGTGGTATGGATGATACATGGTGGAGGGAGGGGTGGTGAGAGTGGCAGGAGCAATGTGTGGCAAACAAGCGGGAGGGATAGGGAGCGACGCAGCGGTGGTCGAGACAACGACGGAGGCATGCTGCCATGGTGAGGAGGCTGCGCGGATGAGGGTGGATGCATGGGGGATGGAGGCGAGGACGGACGGGTAGCATGTGTGACTGTGGAGTGGAGGTCGAGCTGCGACACGGCCTGGCAGCGACGAGGCCATGAGGTGCTAGCGCGATTCGCAGGCAGGTGGCGCCCACGCTAGCAGTGGCCGGGACAGCCACAGCTAGGGCAATGAATTGGCTCCCGGCAGAAATGGACCTGGTGGTCGTTAGAGAAGCAGCGGAAGCAAGCAGGGGGAGAAATGTGTGGTGGGGAAGGAGAAGCAGGGGCTGGGGGTGGGGGCGCACTAGAGAGCAAGGCGTCACGGTATGAATGCGGTTGGTGTTGTGAGTTGCATCAAGGGGGCAGAACATACAGGAGTTACAACGAGCAACGTGAGTTGACAGCACTTGGGTCAGAGCCAGAAGAGGTGGCAGGACACTGTTGGCAGCCCACGTCTTCTTCTTGAATACAGTACAGCTCTGAGAAAGGGAGATTGCGCCAAAAGCTGAATAGCCTCTTTGACTTCGGCCGTGTGGACATGATTTCTGGGGCCCATGGCAAGAGCCTGGGCAGTGGGAGGCCCCTTAGTTTCGAACTCCGGCCGGCGACGGATCTCCGGCCTTAAAGCATAGAAGAGAAAAAATAGACGAGCCAAGAGCTTGCTTGCCACGAACAAGGATGATACGACCGACGTTCTGGCTGGTGAGTTCCGTTCTGCAGACGCCTAGAGTGCAGGCATGTTGACGACAATGGTGGGGGTTAGATGTGGGGACAGCACTGACCTGGAGGGGCCGTGGTGGTGCCACCGGCTTAGGCACTCACAGCATCATTGGAGTTGGTCGGCAGCGGCGGGTGGTGGTGAGGTGGGGGGCACTGCTGCCCGCCTCAGCTCTCGCCATCGAGCTCATCTAGCTAGTGCCTAACATTTGTCTTTAGTGGAGGAAGCCACTAAAGTGATGACCAAGAATCACGTGGAAATTACCTGACTTTGTACTTACCTAACATCACTGGATTATTAGTGAATATATACTAACATTACTGCAGTTTCAGATTCTTTGAATACGTTTGTTTTGTCCGTATCTCATCGTGTGTTTATTCATATTGTCGTACATATATCATATAGGAACCGTGAAAAAAGGGCGTGATTAGACGGTCACCAAAGCGTGATTATGCGAGGAGCGGGACGGTGCCGCTCCGCTTTAAGGCATAGGCGGCCGTTACGCGCGTCCAACACTTCGGCCAAGCTTTGCCACACTGCCGGAGCCTGGTAGCCGCCGCTCGACGCGTTCTCCACACCTCCGGTCCGCTGCGACCCCCATCCGCCGAGCCCCCAATCCGCAGCGGTCCCATCCTCTGAGCCCCTGATCCACGCGCGCGCGCGCACACAGAGAGAGAGAGAGAGAGATGGCATCGGCAGAGGGAGCTTTGAGTCGCCGGTGCATGCCACCGGCATGACTAGGAGGGGCTTCAACTTGGCCGTGGTGGAGCTGCTCGTTTGGGAGGGGGAGAGAGAGAGGTGGCAGCTGGGGGTGGGGAGGGAGGGGTGGTGGCTGGGTGTGGGGAGCCTTGGAGGGGGCTGGTTGGGGTGTTAGGGTTAGAGATGTTGATGGGCTAGAATGGGACAGACGGACAGCAGCAGATGGACTTCAACAACCCAATGGTAGATGTCTCTTTTTTCCTTCCCACCCCTCCCCCGCCCTCCATTAACCTTATTTTGATTGATATAACCTTACTTTGCTGGAAACTACCAATTAAGAAAACACTTGGGCGCGCTTAAGCACGACAAAGCACTAGGCGGTGGGTCACCGCTCACCTAGCGTCTAACGCTTAATTTTTCTATGGTATAGGAAGTATATCACATTGTATTTCTTTATCGAAACAAGAATGCATCACATTATCTTTCCATATCGGAAAAAGATTACATTACTTATCTTACCTGTAACATAGCATGGGCATTCGAGCTAATTTTTTTTAAGATAATGGTAAAAAATTATCAATTTCTTTTTTACCATCAAAAATTATTTGATGCCTTACAAGCCATCAAAAAAATAGAAGTTTCTTATCCGCCATTGAATCTAAAATTGATGCCTTTTATGTCATCACTATCAATTTAACTCATAAATGTCTTTAATTTGGGCTAAAATGATACGTTTATCCATAGAAAAATCATGTAACAAAATTTTATATGTTCCGCCCATAGCATGATAAAGGCATATAACAAATCTATGTTTGTTTATTTCATGCCTTTATGATTTTAAAATAAAATATATTTGTATAAGCTAATAATTATATTATATGAAATAATCAAAATAAATAAATAATTTTTATAACAAAATAAGGCAAATTTTGCATCATAAATTGAACAAAGATGATCACAAAGTAGAGAGTAATGACATATGAGGCATCAATTTCAGATCCGCTGGCAGATAAGGAAGTACTAATTTTTCGATAGTTTGTAAGGCATTAGTCTATTTTTGAATGGTAAATAAGGAGCTACAACCAATTATTACAAAGTTTGACTCATTGAGTCCACGAGCAAATCAAAGTAAACATCGACCTAACAGTTTGAATGGAAGATTGTTACAATCAAATTATGTTGCTAAAATCTCCATTTATAGTTGACGAAAATTTACATTGTTGCCGTCGTTAGACTCCAGCATACTACATTTATTGTTTTCTTGTCTCCATCAATCTTCTCAAGTTGACTCCATAAACAGAGCCTCTGGTTGTTGCATATAAGTGGCAGCAGTGACTTCATGCCAGCAGCTAACAGGTGCAGCCAATAAGAAACTAAATGTTGTCAATACATGGCGACACGGGGAAGCATGCCCTTGTCCTGGAGGCTACAGGCCGTGTCGTACAGGCCCTGGCTCGCTGGCGTGATCTCGACACCGACCTCCGTCAGCCGCCTACTGGTGAACTCGCACCCCCTGACCGTCTCGCCGGCACCGCCCTTACACTTAGTAGGCACCGGGTACTCCGGGAACAGCTTGGCGAGGATGCGACACACCTCGCCACGGTGCAGGGTCCGCCCCGCGCAGAGGTACCGTCCACGCGCGCCGGGCGCCTCGTACACTTTTGCGTGCGCGTCAGCGACGTCGCGGACATGCACGTACGCCTGAGTCGCGTCGGCATACGTGTCCACCGAGCCGTCGAGGTACTTGAGGACTTGCCAAGTGCTGGCGTTCACCGCTGGCTGCAGCATCGGGCCGAGAACCAGCGACGGGTTCACCACGACGAGGTCCAGCCGCCGCTCTCTGGCCAGCTCCCACGCGGCCTGCTCCGCCACCGTCTTCGCGTAGCAGTACCAATTCTGCGCGGCGAGAGGACATGCCTATGAGCTCTCGATCCAAATACCACTTTTCGTAACTATCTTCTGGTTACTAACCTTGGTGCTCTTGCAGTGCTCCAGGTCGCTCCAGCATGTCTCGTCGACCACCTCTTCGGGATCGCGGCGAGGGTCCATGTACACGGCACCGATCGACGATGTGAACACAACGCGCCGGACGCTGCCTGCGTCTGCGGCGGCGTTGATGACATTTCTCGTCCCGGTCACCGCCGGCTCGATCATCTTCTCCTGCACCGATTCGAAGACCACAGTTATTCCTCCATATACACACAAGTTGCATATTTAGTTACAGTAGTGACTTAAACATTCTTCCAAAGGAAGGTTGTTAAATTACCGGGTCGTCTGTGACAGGGGAGGCGGTGTGGAAGACGCCCTTACAACCATGGAACGCCGCGGCGAGGCTCTCCTTGTCTAACAGGTCCGCCTGCACCAGCTCCAGACGCTCCGCGGCTCCATCCAGCACTCTCAGATGCGCATTCTTCACAGCATCATCTGATTTTACGTACATACAGTTGAAGTCCTTCAACGTTAGACATATTGAAGTGGAAATATGGCATCTACATTATGTAGCCGTTGGCTAGGCAAACAATGAACGACGATAAATGGAGAACGGACCAGGATTGCGGACAGTACCGCGCACCGCGTAGCCCTTCTCCAGGAGGACCTTCACAAGCCAGGAGGCGATGAATCCGGAGGCGCCAGTGACGCAGACGGTGCTGCCATGGCCGGTGGTGACGAAGCTGGCCGTGCTATCAGTGGATGTAACACCCATGTCTGGCCCTATAATTTGCGAGGAGCTTAGGTCGCTAGGGTTATCTCAATGGGTTACGCACTGCTGGTTCGCACCGGCTACGTACTTGTGGAAATGTGAGAGCACGGTGCACTGTGTGTAATGGTTGCCGGGAGTACAGAAGCAATGCTTTTGGGGTTGCTATATATAGAGCCGGAGGTGATGGTTGGTGAGTGACGGGCACGTGCTGTTTGGATGGTGATGCTGTTTGAATCCATATGACGACGACCCTGAAAGTTAACTTCAGTGCATGTTTTTTGACTTTGACTGGGTTCCATTGCAACATGGTTCAGCAGATTCCACACAAGTTCCTTCCCCACATCCAGATCCCAAAACGAAAGTTCCTCCCCCATTTCTACACAGTATCCAGCCATCTACAATCCACACGTGAAAAATTCATAGTTCATAGTAGTTTTTTTTTCACTACACCATGATACTTTTCCTCACAGTGAATAGTAGGTAAAAGTGATATAATTCGAGGTGGATAAATTGTTAGGAAATAGCAATATAGTTAGCGGCAGTTTAATTGTTGGTGAATATGTTGTTTACCAACCATAAAATGTGTCGAGAAAATTGTGAAATGGTATAGTGTTTGTCCGGAAGAGATAGTAAAAAAATATTCAGGTTATGGTAGAAATGAAGTATTAGATCATAACTAGATCGAAGGCATGGTGCACCCAGGGCAAGATGATGCTGTTTATGTCCATAGATTTATGCCCCCACTTGCAGTCGCCTCCAACTCTCCTCTGCCATGTGCAATTTCCACTTGCATCATAAGACCACTTGGAAGAGTTGTATTATCAGATACACTTTTCCTGGTATTATTTTATTGTCATTGAAACACTTCGCAACAAGGAAGCTGTCAGCCTTTAGTGCTGCAAGAGGTTGTATGGCATATAGTAAAAGAATGAAGATGAGTTTAAATGCAATAGAATCAATAGAATATATGTCCCAGAAAACATAATTTTGATTTACATCGAGCGGAATGGAGAGTGTCATATTACAAAATTATATAATTAGTGGCTTTTCAGATAATCATTTATGCACACATTAACTTCCACCCAATGTAAATTCCTCTACATATTTTTGTGCCCTAGGATGGAAAGGCGAAGTAAATATGTGATTTAGAAATTACATTTACGGTCGTATGTATGTGTATCACAAGCACGAAAAATATTAAACAGTTAATGTACTAAAAATAACACAAGTGTGGATACAAAGCACATGGGTGGACGGAGAACCATTGCGTCCGAGTGGTCATCGATCCACGCATCAATCAGATCTACCTAAAAGAATTGTACAGTTAAGTTTCACCCCATGACGAATTGGGTGGTTGTCCAGATGTGGTATAATAATGCAACTGAATGATGTATACTTACTGAAACGTTTAGGCGTTGGGCAGGCGTCAGTGCCCGCGCAGAGGAAATTCCAATTGGGTTCTGCTCAAGGTTAAATGGCACGTTTCTTGACACAACGTTTCTCCTCATCGACATAAAATTAGCTATTGAGACAGAGACTTATGGTCCCTCCATCTTGTATTAGTTGTTGTTCTAGCTCTGTTTATGAGAATTAAGGAAAGGAGAAAAATATAGACGCACACAAAGTGAGGAAGCCAGAGAAATATATATATATATATATATATATATATATATATATGAACTCAGCAGGGTAGTCCCTTTCCTATTTTTATGAATTTAGAAACAATATGTCAGAGTAAGGACGTAGGCGCTGAAAGAAAGACCCTAAATGTTCGAGGCTAGATTGCATTAAATAGAAAGGCATCCAAAAGAACTTTTGTAGATGGCATTGCTCATGGAGACACCAGCGCAGATTCTTAATGACAACCATTAATCTGTTGTCATTATTGATGTCATTTTTGATCATTTATTTTATTTAAAAAATTAGATTAAATGTATAAAAAGCTATATTTTAATTATTTTTGATGATACAAAAATTATAATTAAATATATAATATTAATCATAATTTTTTAGAAACAACGAACGATCAAAGTCAAGGGTGACAACAAAGAGTATTTTAAATGTTAGCCTTATAATATACTTTCAAATTTTCTACACAACAAAAGTTATATACCAGCTTTAAGTGTTTCAACTTATAGTTAATTTCCTCATAAGTCAACTTTTCATAATCTTACTCGTTTCAACTTTTATAGCTCTTCAGCTTTTTAATTGGAAATGCCAGCTGAAAAGCTGAACCTTAAGATGAAAAACTTTAAGGGCATATAAGGTTACAGACGTATATGTAAAGAACATGGAACCAGAACCTTAAATTACCCGATGTACAAGGATAGGAACTGATAAAGATCTCTTATAACAAAGGCATAACGAAGCCAGCTTCTCATTGCACTCACAACGGCCACATCTTGTACTCTCATACATAAATTCCTTATCATGACCATACCTCATATGACGTAATGTACATGTTGGCATAACCATTCCAATAACGAAAACAGAGACGACACTGAGACAAAGGGGTGCACATTTTAGTGGAATAGCAAAGTGAAGAGCCCAGAATAGATTGTGGGCAGCCAGCGACTTCTTTTACATATACTTGATGAGAAGCCAGACGATAACTGCAAGGATCACGATGGCAGCAACAGACAATAGCAGGCACATACATGAGCAGCCACCTTTAGTTCGCTTGTTCAGAATAGCAAGCCTCTTTTGCACACGCTGCATGAAAATAATCTTGTATCAATGTTCCTTTCATTCAAACTACCAAAATGTGAATATCAAGAACTAAAATACTTAGATTGGCTAAGCAAGAATAATGATGTGGAATGGGACAAAAAATTAACCTGAAGACGTGAGTTTGTAACATCAACATGATCTTCTAAGTCATCCTGCAAACACGAAGATGGGGAAATTATTATCTTGCATGAGAAATCCAGATGAATATGGATTCGTTACGGGCACTTACAATCAGCCTTGTGTGCAAAGTAAGTTCTTCATTGACTGCTAGTGCAATATGTTTTGTGCTCAGTACTGTCTCTTCCAGCTTCTCAAGACCCTCATCCTGCTCTGCAAATCATAACAGACAAAATAAACAGATAAGCTGCCGCGTAATGGCTAACACACCCACAAATAACTGCCATTTCCATGAAAACACCAACATCAAATGCAACAAGTGTGATGAAACAGCTCTGTTTCTTTCAGTACTCCTCCATTCTTTGATGCAAATAACAAACTCCAACCTTTTTCCTCTGTAGGATAACATTCAGGAAAATATAAGTACCTTTCATAATCTGCCTCTGAAGGCCAACGATTCCTTGGTTGTCTAACCCAGCAACTCTGCTCATATCATCAACTTGTTTACTCTGACCAAGCAAATCCTCCCTAAATCAGGAAAAAAAAAAATATTTAGCATCTTCATTATACATAAAGATTTCTACAAATAACTAAAACAAATCTTGCCAGAAAGAAACTAGATGAGTATTATGCAGGAAATATTATTATAAAGATCATTGATAAACATGAGGAATACACCTGTTAGCAAAGTTTGACATGTTGAAACTTTCTGCCATCTGTTTTGCTTTCGACTTCAAATTAGAAAGCATGTCTTGGCGCTTATGCAATTCCTTGTCAGTGCTGCACAAGAAATAAATTCAAAGCGAAATTTTCAGTAAAACATAAACTGAAACACTTCCTTGCGCCAATAGATAATGACTTCTCATCAAAGTTCTTGATCAAGAGATAATTTTTTCAGTGCAAATTCTATTGCGATAAAGTTGTTCTCTTGAAGACACAAAAAATATTGTATCTCACAGTTCACAGTAATTAAATTTAGTTGAGCAAACACACCATCTTTTTATTTACTTACTACCAACTTCCTAAGTAGGGTAACAACATGAAAAACACACATGCCAAATAGTTCAATTCTAGTAGTTTAGCACAGTATGTGTCACTGGAGACCAAACTTCATGCTTGAAATGCAAACTTCTTGATATAAGATGTTGCCACCCTGCATTGTTTCACTCATTGATGGCAGAGCTCAGTTTTTTATTACCGCGTGCCAATTTCTGTCTAGACTATGTTTCTGCCAGAATAGGTGGAACTAAAAATTATCTACAGAAGCATTACTGACAAATGTTTAACTCATCAGCTTTCATTTAAGGTAGATTATCTGAAACTTAGTTCTAAGAAGATTCACACTGCACTGTACATAATAGCAGTAGAAATTGAACATACAGTGACTTTGGAGGAATTCTGGCCAACAATGCCGCTAGGCTATCCAGTCTTGTCCCAAGAATAGTTATTTTTCTCCGGATAGCTGAAGTGTGTCGCATAATTTCTGGACCAGATTGAGGAAGGGATCCTCTTTCAGCAATCATGGAATTAATATCATCAGCAAGCCTGGATGCTTCATTGTACTCTTTCACCCATGAGTCCGAAGATGACGCCATCGCTGGATAATTCAAAATAACACATAAGCATCAGGCATGCAACAATAAAATATATTGTTAAAAAGATAGGTTCGGTAGTTAGATAGGCATAAGCACAAGCGCAAAGAATTGTCACGGTAATAAACTATGATCATATATAACTATCTGATTTCGACATAAACATCAACAGAATATCGACAATAAAGCCTGTTGCATTTGTAATAATGTCAGCTGATACAAAAGGGGAATGGTGTATGCTGATGTTTAGCCAAACAATTCAGGACCAGCTTAGTGGCCTGGCTCGTTTCGAAACATGGGACAAAAGTGTTTTGAAGGTTCTTCCTCAAGATGTTCATCAACTGTAATGCGCAATTCGGGATGAGGGATTCTGGAGTTAATATCTTAACAACTCTCAGCCTCAGAGTTAGCAAGAACTTTTTACTTTTTCGGACCCTAAGTGCCTTTTGTGTGTCATTTTGGCGTTGCTATCCCAATATCAATTTTGTTAGTTAGTTGCTATTTTTGTTACATACTCATGGACAACTCTCCCGCGAGTTCAAGGGAAAAATGTATGTGAATAGAGAAAACAATACAGTATAAAACTGCAGGAACAGATTGTTCCCATGCCAGTATTAGTAGGAAAAGAAATCAGACATTGTTTCTACTGTCAAAAATCCGAAAGCCTCTCTTTTCTCCCATCACTTGATCCTGAGAGAACCCATCCGAAACTACCGAGAAAACCCGTCACCTGCCGCACCCAAAGGTCCCAGAAAGACCCCCAACCCGAGCCACGGAACAACGAGAAACGAGCACCGATCGGAAGGAACCAGGATGGGGAACAAGGATCAGGGCACGAATTAACAAACCTGCTAGATCCGGACTCTCGATTCGGGGCGCAGGAGTTCTGAATCGGGCCTCGGCCCCGTCGCCTCCCCGTCTAGTTTCGCCTTTCCCCTTCTCCACACGGCAGACGGCACACGCCTTGTTCCTTGACCAGGGAAATAGTGGGGATGGATGAAACAGGAAACTATTGGACGTTTTTTTTAATTCTTTTTCTTATCTTTGAGGAATAAAAAAGGCGGAGCGGGATAGAGATTAGGGATGCCGTTGTGTGTACGTACCTGACGCGGGGATACAGGCGCTGGGGACCGGCACGACGGGTTGGAGGCAAATGCGGCGGCAGCCTACTGTCCCGGCGCCGGCGAGCCTCTCCCACCTGGCCACCCGAGGTTGTTACGGCGGGGAAAAATTTAGATTAAAAAATCTACGCAGTAATTGTCTTTTTTTTATGTATATTTTTATTATTTATTTTTAGTTTAAACAGAATATTTTAAATTTATTATTTAATAAATAGGAGTATAATTGCTTTGATATAGAATAAATATATATTTCAGTCTTAAAGAAATTGTCGATATAGTTTGACATTTGTTATCTATAAAATATTTAATAAAAATACACTTTTAAGAAAGTATTTTTAAAACAAATTATTTCTAATTTTGTAACTTAATAAATTAAAAATTATTTTTAATTTATATTGGTAATATTTGATTAAAATATTACGTTTAAATCTACTATTTTTTTAAACAAGAGTTGTAAGCGAGAAAAAAATTGAATCTTAGTTGTTATAATAATAAAAAACATTTTTAAGAGATAAAATAATTTAAGTTATCTAAATATATATTTTTATTACATATAAAGATCTTCAATTATACAAAACATAGAAGTAAAATAAATTTATAAGAACTTTTCTTATATTTTTTAAATAGTTTTATTGACCCTCAATTACTAAATTATTGTTTACTGTTGATTTTTAATATCATCTTAGACTATTTAACTTATTTAAAAAATTAATACAAATATGTAAAATTTTAAGTTATGATTTAAATAATTTTAATAATAAAGCAAATTATAATATATGAAATTTATAAAAAATTAAATATGACTATAGTCAAAATTTATGTTAAACTTGAAAAAGCTAGGGCGATAACACGCTATTCCTGCTTGCTCCCGCTGAGTAGAAGCATGTTGACCGAGGAAAAGATTTTTTTTCTTCTTTCTAATATTCACCGTTAGATTTTAATTCGATAGTTAATATTTTTTATGATAACATGGCGCAACAAGAGTTGAGACAACTCTTGCGCTTTAATATATAAAAATTAGTGACTACTGTGATTATTTCTTTTCTAAAATGCCTTTACATGTTGCAAACCAAACTTAAATTGTGAGCACCATAATTTTTTCAATAATTTTGTTTCGATTTTTTTAGTAATTTTTCTCATTTAGTTATTTTGCATCAATTCTTTGAGTAATTATGTTTCGATTCTTTCAATAATTTTTTTCAGTCAGTAATTTTATTTCGATTTTGTTAACATAACAAATCTTGAAAATTACCAAATAAACCAAAACAAAAATACTGAATGAAATATAATTACTGAGAGAACAAAAAAATTACAGAAAGATCAAAATAAAATTACTAAATAAAATTGAAATAATAAAATTAGTGAAGAAATCAAAATAAAATTACTCAAGAATTGATACAGAATTACCGAACGAGAAAAATTAATAAAAGGATCGAAACAAAATTATTGAAGTAATTACGGTGCTCAAAATTTATGTTTGACTTGCAACATGTAAGGGCAGTTTAGGCACAAAAGTGATCATAGTGGTTACTAAAGAACAAAAGTTAAAATGAATGGCTAATAAAAAAATTCAAACTTTGCAATGGCCACTAGAGAACTCAAATTTTTTTTGATAAGGAATTAACCCAAAAATTTTGGTGCGAGGGCGGCCGGTGACAGACGCTCCGTGTGGACGCAGCTGCCCCCAGGTTCGGTCGCGATTTTATTTAAAAAAATTAATAACATTAAAGAAGTTGGCATTTCAATCTTTACTGTTTAATTCATAAATCTTTAGAGTAAATTACATATTTTCCCTTCTCATATGAATTCATCCTTTATTTACCTCCAACAAAGTCTCAATGCAGTATGTACCCATTTAAAACTCTATCATTTTTATGCCATTTTCCCTTTTTCTGTCAGCCATGTTAGTCCTGTTACACTGCACCGTATTATATTTGTTTAAATACCCAAATTTAAAAAAGAATTGAATTTATTTTTTAAAATAATTGCATAACTCGGCACTTGTAATAACAACTCCATTACAATGCAAATGCACCAGCAGCTTCTCATGGTTACATGTAAATGTTTGCTGTCACAAATGTTGAGTTCTTATAAGGTTCATAATATTATGACTTTTGATTAATTAATAATCTAAAAAATATGAGAATTCATGTTAATTTTGATCAGTTTTGGAGCAAATAAAGGATGTTACTTTGAGGATAAAATTATCTATAGAGAAAAGATAATATTACTAACAAAAAAGACATAAAAGGTATATATATATATATATATTTGAATTTTTATATATAGCATGGAAGTTGGTTCGGACGGGAGCAAATAAATGATGTGTTTATAGGACGGAAAAAATAAAGGATTTGCTCAATCTTTTATTTGGAGCTTCTAGATATGTTACAATGATGTTGACAGTATAATAGAAAAATATAATAAATATAAGACAGTATAAACAAGAAAAATATTAAAATTTTAAAGAAATGTATGTTTTAAAGGTAAAGATGATTTTAGCTTTTTAAATGAAGAGTTTATGAATCGAGTGGTAAAAATTAAAAAGCCAAATAAATTTAACGGTAAAAATTGAAAAATCTTATTGTTGTCACAGGCTTAGTCCCGAACAACTACCAACCGCCGCCCACAGCTCGACGCTCACGCAACTCGTTTCCGCATGACTCTAAGCGAACAAGGGTGAGCCCCATATCTCGCTAGGTCGACATTGTGGCTGCAATTCTTTTTTCCCTCTTCGTCACCCTTCGTGCTGAGGTATAATGATATCCACAATATGTTTCAAAAAATAGTACTCCCTCAAGCTCAAATTATAAATCACTATAGACTCTTTTAAATTTCTTAAATTATAAATTGTTCTCATTTTTCGAGACAACTTTTTCTCTTCCTAATACATTTTCATTCTATCTCTCTTCTCCTTCTCCTTGTTTTTGAAACATTTCACATTTTTTACTTTTGTTAATTCTCGTGCTCGAACTCAAAACGACTTATAAAAAAAAGACAAGGAAATATATAAACTATAAAATATTTTTTAGACTATACTATAACCATTGTAAAATGTCAGAAAAAGAAAACAACTAAAATTATTCAGTGATATGGCCAAGTAGGAATAAAAAAATAATTATTCTCTCTTTCACTTTCTCATTGATGTTGAAGAAGATTTTTTTCTAGTTGATTTTAGTTGTTGTACACATTGTGCAACATATAAACATGTAAGGCCAACTTACATCTTGGTTCACTTAGGGATGCAAGTGGGTAGCCAAAAAGTATTTTATGGTCAATCCTCTAATTCATATTATCATACTAATGAAGGGAAAAATTAGTTCACTTTTGAATATTTTTTGTCAACCCACTGACCCAAAAATCTGAAAAGTTGCATCCCTAGATCCGCTCTTTTATGGACTAGTTAAACATGTTGTAATCTTTTCTCTGGGTCTAGGAGTGTAGATCCGAGAGTTTTTGTGTAGGTAATAAATCTGTGGTTCGGAGGTGGTCAATACCTTCGGATCCGGTCGCCGGAGTCGAGGAAGACGATTCGGCCATCTGCCCTTTGTCGGTGCGGTCCTCTGCGCTAGGGCAGCGTCGGTCGGTGGAGAGGGTAGTGGCGTAGAAGTCACGGCGATGTCGTCGATCTTCCGATGACGGCGGTCGTTGTGGCGGTGACGGCGATGGTGCTTCCCGTCGGCACAGCGCTCCCTCACAGATCGGGTTTAGGGATGTCGGTGGGGTGCGGCGGTACAGATGAAATTAGGTCATGAGTTCCGGCCGGCCCCTCACCTCTATTTATTGTGGCGCTGGCGACAAGGGCCCACCAGCCATAATGGACTGGGCGCCCTCGATCAGGGCGCGATTAGGTCAAGGGCCCATTAAGACCGTTGGGCCAAAACGGGTGGAGATCAATTTCTAACATTCTCCCCTTTGATCTCACTTTATACTTTTATCTTTATTACTTTTAACTTTACTCATTCTATTACAGATTAATGCATAGAACTGTCTTATCGTCACGATCAATCGTCGATAGACTTAACAGCTACAATACATTTTTCTGTTCTGAAATAGTTACAATACTTTTTTGGGCCATCTTTTAGTTCAAGAATCACAGGCTTTTCCTTAAACTCATGCCGGCAACATATTCAATAAATACTTTGGGTGGTAAGCTTTTAGTAAGCGGATCCGCTAGCATCTTTGCGGTGCTTATATGCTCAGGGCTTATGATTTGATTCCGAACTTTATCTTTCACAACATAGTACTTTATGTCAATGTGTTTGGCAGCACCACTTGACTTATTATTGTGTGCATACGTTACTGCGGGTTCGTTATCGCAGTACAATTTAAGTGGTCTGTAGATGTCGTCAACCACTTTTAAATCGGGTATGAACTTCTTAAGCCAGTTCACCTGTCCCGTAGCCTCATAATATGCTACAAACTCGACATACATTGTGGACGATGTAGCGACGGTTTGCTTTGAGTTTTTTCACGAAATAGCTCCTCCGACGAGAGTAAATACATATTCGGATGTAGACTTTCTATCATCTCTCGCATAATCAGAATCTGTATACCCCACTATATAGAGTGAATCTGATTTTCTGTATGTCATCATGAGACCTTTTGTTCCTTGCAAATAGTGTAAGACTTTCTTTATTAATTTCCAATGCTCTATTCTAGGATTGCTCTAGAATCTGCCAAGTAACCCGGTATAAATGCTAAGTCAGGGCGTGTATATACTTGAGCATACTATAAGCTTCGGGCAGCTGAAGCATATAGAACCGCTTTTATTTGATCGATCTCATATTGGTTCCTAGGGCATTGAAAATTCCCATATCTGTCGCCCTTGACTATAGGTGCAGGTGATGGACTACATTTATGCATACCATATTTATTTAATACTTTCTCTATGTATGCTTTTTGTGACAGTCCTAATACCCCTTTGTTTCTATCTGAGTGAATTTCGATTTCCAGAACGAATGAAGCTTCACCAAGATCTTTCATATCAAAGTTAGAGGACAAAATCTTCTTTGTCTCCAGTAGCAGACTGACGTCACTACTAGCTAGTAGGATATCATCCACATACAGGATTAGGAAGATAAACTTCCCATCTTTAAACTTAGAATATACACAGTTGTCCTCTATATTTTCTTTAAATCCAAATTTCTTTATCGTGCTGTCAAACTTCAAATACCATTGTCTTGAAGCTTGCTTTAAGCCATAAATCAATTTCTTTAGACGGCATCCCAGTTTTTCACTTCCTTCCATAACAAAACCTTTTGGTTGTGCCATGTAAACATTTTTCTTCAAATCCTCATTTAGAAATGCTGTTTTTACATCTATCTGATGTAACTCTAAATCATAATGAGCCACTAGTGCCATTATGATTCTGAATGAATCTTTACATGAGACCGGAGAAAAGGTCTCATTGTAATCAATCCCTTCTCTTTGAGTAAAGCCTTTTGCCACGAGTCGTGCTTTATATCATTCTACATTCCTTTGGGAGTCGAGTTTTGTTTTGTAGACCCATTTACAGCCTACTGTTTTGGCTCCTTTAGAAATTACTTTCAAGTCCCAGACTTTATTAGCCTTCATGGACTTCATTTCTTCTTCTATGGCCTCAAGCCATTTTGAAGAGTTTTCACTTCTCATGGCTTCTTCAAATGTGGTGGGATCATCCTCCATTTGAAATTTTTCTGTCTGATAAACTTCATAGTCATCAGAAATAGCTGATCTTCTTACTCTTTGAGACCTCCTCGGGGCCTCTTTATTCTGTACATTTTCTGTTTGAGGCTGTTTTTGCTCCCCCTCATCTGTGACAATGGGCTCTATTGGATCTTGAAGAACAGGTTCCTCATTCTCATTTATTGTTGCCACAGGAGAAATAATAACAAGTGCTTGCACTACAGTATCACGTACTGTCGGTGCAACGACAGCAGGTAGTGTAAAGAATGGCTCTTGAATCATCGGAGTGGGCGCATACGCCCGCTTCTCTTCAAGGTCAATCTCTCGAGCTACTATGCTCCCCCTCATCGTCTCATTCTCTAAGAAGACAGCGTGTCTCGTTTCTACAAACTTTGTATGTCTGTCTGGACAGTAGAAACGATAACTTTTTGACTTTTTTGGGTAACCAATAAAATAGTAACTTACTGTTTTGAGATCAAGCTTCTCAATATTTAGGTTAAATACTTTAGCCTCATCTGGGCTCCTCCACACTCGTAAGTGGTTTAACGAGGGAACTCTACCTGTCCACAATTTGTATGGTGTTTTCGGCACCGACTTACTTGGTACTCTATTGAGAATATAAATGACGGTTTTTAACGCCTCCATTCACAAACTCAATGGCAGTGTGGAATAGCTTATCATACTTCGCACCATATCTATCAGGGTACGGTTGCGTCTTTCAGCTACTCCATTTTGCTGAGGTTCGTCCGGTGTAGAATACTGGGCCACTATTCCATTTTCCTGTAGAAACCTTGTAAAAGGTCCAGAAACTTGTTCATACGGGGTATGCCGACCGTAGTACTCCCCCTACGATCAGATCGGATTATCTTTATCTTTAAATCGTGTTGGTTTTCAACTTCAGCCTTAAATATTTTAAATTTATCCAAGGCTTCATTTCTTTCTTTGATTGGATAAATATATCCATATCGGGAGTAATCATCTGTAAATGTTATGAATGAGTCATAACCATCTATACTCTTCACAGAAAAGAGACCACAAATATCCGTGTGAATAATTTGTAGAACTCCTGTGCTTCTTTTTGCATCTTTCTTAATTTTCTTTACATATTTTCTTTTAATGCAATCTCGACTTTGTTCTAAGTCTGAGAACTCTAGTGGAGGAAGAATATCATTCTTAACTAGTCTTTCTATTCTCCCTCTCGAAATATGGCTTTAAACGACAGTGCCATAATTTCGACGACTCATCTAGAGTTTTTTTTTCGTTTTCTATTTGCATTCATAGACGATGATTCTTTTATCTCGCACGCAACGTTATCATTATCGCATACGACATTCATATCATCACGTAGTGATAGTAAATAAAGTTCATTTTGTAAGATGACAAGACCAACACATTCTTTATTAAGCATTATTTCACACTTGCCATTTCTAAAATGACAATCATAACCATCATTATCAAAACATGAAACACTAATCAAATTCTTTTGTAGAGAGGTATATAGAGAACATCTCTAAGTATAAGAATAAAGCCATTAGCTAGCTCTAATGAAAGATCGTCAATGGCTTCAACTTCAGCTTGGACTCCGTTTGCAACTTTAATGCATCTTTCTCTTCTTTGCGTAGTACTCGTCGAACGGAATCCCTTTCTTTGCTATGATCATCTTTAAATATGAGGGACAATCCTTCTTGTAGTGTCCCGTCTTTTTGCAGTGAAGACATTGATCCTTGTCTACTGCAAATTTGTTCTGTTGAGGCTGATGAACAGGGGCTTTTCTTTGTTCTTTGAGGAGTAGCTATTGAAGTTCTTTCTTTTGTTATTCTTCACATAGTTGATAGAACCACTATGTGAAGCTTTAATTCTGTCCTCCTCTTGCACACACATTGCTATGCACTTTTTCAAGTCCCAAGACTCGGGTTGCATATTGTAGTTGACAATAAACGTGTCAAACTCTTTTGGCAAAGAAGTAAAAATCAGATGGATAAGGAGTGCATCCTTGAGATCCAGACCCATTGGTTTTAGCTTCGATGCCATGTTGCTCATTCTCAGTATGTGCTCTCTAATGCCACCGTTACCATCAGAGTACCTTTCATTCACAAGTTGTTTAATGATTTGTGTGACGTATGTTTTTGAAGAGCCAGTAAACTGAGTCTTTATTCTTTCAAGGTACTCTGTGACGGTGTCACACTCCGCGATTAAACCTACAATTACAGGCTCAATCGTGTTCTTTATCACAGCCATATATTTTTTGTTGGCTGTGGTCTATTTTCTATGCTCAAGGTCATAAAACATCTTTAAGGGAGCATAGTCTCTCTGTCTGGTCTGCCAAGTAGCCTCAGCCTCATTTTCTTTTCTCACTGGCTCCTCAGGCTCAGTGGGACATGCTGTGGTGAGAACCCAGTCCACCTCAGCCAAGATAAACGCTAGATGTATCTTTTTCTTTCACTCTCTATAGCTGTCACCTTTAAGAGTGGGTATCTCTTTGATACAACTCATTAAGTTATATCCGCCTGTAAATAAATCAAATAAAGTGAGAACATAATAACAATAAAATTATATGTCTTATTTTCAACGTTGGTCAAAAATATGACACACAATTTTATATTATACATTAAAACTATGTCACCGTTGGGTAGAAATAGAAATAATGCATAAAATATCAATTACAAAAATTATAATACTGTTATTATCAACGTTGGTCAGAAAATAACAATATCATAATTATCTGAAATTTATTACTAGTTTTTCCAAAATTAAATTCTCCCGTTGGTTCGAATTTAATAATGAAAATAATTTCTTTAAGTACGCAGCGGAAAACAAAATTTCTTTAATTTTCAAAAGCATTTAATTTATTTTTCTGTTCTGTCAAAATTATCCTGTTGGTTCAAATTTTAACAGATTTAATTAGTTAAAAAATTACCTAATTAATCAATTAAAAATGCCTCTGAAAAAAAATGGAAAAACTTTTTTTTTGTGTTTTTTTTTCTGATCTGATGATTTTTTTTCTTTTCTTTTTGCGCGGTTCTTTCGCGGAGCCCGAGGGCTACCGCCACAGTGTAGCCGACGGCTACAATTTTTTTTTCGGATCTTTGCTCGCGGGTAGGGTTTCGGCGAGTTTTTTCATACTCGTCGGGATCCACTCCTAGATCTGGCTCTGATGTCAATATTGTAATCTTTTCTCTGGGTCTAAGAGTGTAGATTCGAGAGTTTTCGTGTCGGTAATAAATCTGTGGTTTGGAGGTGGTCAATACCTTCGGATTCGGTCACCAGAGTCGAGGAAGACGATTCGGCCATCTGCCCTTTGTCGGTGCGGTCCTCTGCGCTAGGGCAGCGTCGATCGGTGGAGAGGGCAGTGGCGTAGAAGTCACGGCGATGTCGTCGATCTCCTGATGACGGCGGTCGTCGTGGCGATGACGGCGATGGTGCTTTCTGTCGGCACAGCGCCCCCTCACAGATCGGGTTTAGAGATGTCGGTGAGGTGTGGCGGTACAGATGAACTTACGTCATAAGTCCCGGCCGGCCCCCACCTCTATTTATTGTGGCACTGGCGACAGAGGCTCACCAGTCATAATGGACTGAGCGCCTCCGATCAAGACGCGATTAGATCAAGAGCTCATTAAAACCGTTGAGCCAAAACGGGTGGAGATCAATTTCTAACAAAACATATCTACTATGGTTGCAGTTAGTGTGTTTGTTAATTTTTTTTATTTGTTACTTTTTGTAGGCTCAGTGTTGAAGTGGTGCTGTTATTTTTTTTATGCGACAGATGAAGTGGTATTGTTATTGCAGCTATCTTTTTTTCGTTTTTCTATAAGTAATCTCCTAGGGCTATTTGTTTATTTTTACTTTTACTTTAGTTAATGAAATTAACACTATCTACTGCCCGTTCCTTAAAAGAAAAAAAAAGAAGCCACGACCAGTGACAGAGCTAGACGTAGAATACAAGAGGGCCAATTACCAAAGCAGGAAATCCTAATCAATAAATTTATAATATACTAGTATTTTGAGTTGTTGAGTATTTGATTCGAATTCAAAAGCAAAATCAAGTTATAAATTGTGCTCTAGATATACTTGAAAGCTAGGCTTGTAAAAATAATTATGTGACCCAAGCTGCGCCATGGCCCTCCTCTGGCGTGCTTACTGCTTTATCGTCTCAAAATAAATGTCATTATTTAATATTTAGAATTTTTATGAAAATATTATTTATTTTATTGTAAACTATTTTATCATTAAAAATAATTTAAGTATAACTTATTTATTTTTATATTTACACCATTTTTTAATACATCAAAGAATCAAACATAATTTTTAAAAGTAAAAAAATATTTATTTTGAGAAAGAGAAAGTTAGTAACCATGCGTACCTCTGCTGCATGCACCTAACCTCCCTATTCACTCCTCGGCGCCCTCTTGTTTAGCGTCACGCAGAGTAGCACACAAATTTGTGCCGCCTACACTTTTTGTTAGTTTGCGTCATTTGTTAGGCCCTTAATGGCGGAACTTACAAGAGACTGAACAGATTTTTCTGGTTCAGGCAATGTCCCCTGTTTTGTTATTGAGCTTTTTTTTTTTAACTAGTTTTGTTATTGAGCTGTGAAAGCTACTTTTATACAAACCTGATAGTGCGTGTGTGAAGCTAGAGCTCGCTCATGCGAGTGTGTGGGTGCCTACCGGTGGATGGTTCTTACGATTTTCTGTCCCCATGAGGTGTGTCTAGAGGTGAAAACAGACTGAACGAATTAGAATAGAGGGTAGGCTCGAGCTAAATTTTTATTATTTTAAGTAAAAATTTAATAAGAACCGATTTAGTTAATAAGGTCTGTTGCTGTCAAACTTTATTAACCTTATTGTATGGTTCCTGGTGTCATACAATCTGTGTTACAACTGCACCGTGCTGTGCTTGGTAGTGTAATTCACAGAACAGATGATCTTTTCACTGTTATATTTTGGTTGGTAGTTTATTTCTATAGTGTATTCTCGAAGTGACCATTTTGTTTGTTGATTTCTTCATTTGGGATGGCATGAGGTTGTTTGGTGTCATTCCATTCGATTCAATATAGATTGGTTTGATTAAGAGACCATTGTGGGAATAACATTACCAATTTATTTTTTCGAGGAACATATTTATGTTCTTTGCTTCTCAGAGCTCATTTCGTCATGACTTAATGCTTTTTTATTGATTCTATGATTTACTATTTGTTAACTCATTCTGTTGTTTGTCTTGTAGGAAGAAGAACGCATCACGCCACAAGTTCTCCTACAGAAGGTGAGCAGTGCTTTAGTTTTTTTTCTCACCTACTTGCAGCGATTGGATCTTTGATGAGATAGTGAGAGTAATAGGCATTTGGTCCTGTCATCTTTCTATTGTTATGCAAATATTATGCTTTCTTTCTTGGTATGTGGACCTTTGGAGGCACAAATGGCAGAAAGAGGACATAGCTGATTCTGGATCCAAAGAATCAGTGCTGGGAGCGGTGCTCGAATGCCCATACTAACACGGAGTGCACTACTAGCAATTATAAAAAATGATCCTCTGTATATCACGTTTCTCATGCTGCAGCGCACGTGATCACATACAGGGAGGCTTTAGTTTTGTGAGTTTCACCAACAGCGAAAATGCCAAGGCTGATGTTTCCGGCATGGATTGGAAGGTCATGTGAGTCGTGGATATCTGGTTCTGTGTTCATATAGAGATGCATTATTAGAATGTATCTAAATGAAAGTGTTTTGAAACGAGTTCTATGTGATATTGCACCAGGTTGTTCTGATGTACTTTCTCTGTTTATAAATCGATATCATCGTTGACTTTTAATATCAATTTTTATCATTTATTTTATTTTTTTATAAATAATATATATTTTGTTATAATTTGATTTCTCATTAGAGTTATTTAAATCACAACTTAAAATTTTAAACATTTAAATTAATTTTTTAATAATTTTAAACATGAAATCCTTGTCCCAAACCCAATTATATCCAAACATCACCTAAAGAGGTTTTAGTTCAGTGTTACCATCCATCATGCCAATGACCTGCCTTTTTTCTTTCCATATTCTTTAATTTTCTGTTTTGCAAAGACTTAGTGCCAATCTAACATTGAAACTGAATCTTAAGAAAGATATTTGTTTGAAATTATAACAGAAACTCAATTTTGTAGATATAATGTGCACAATAAAGTTGTCTTGCCCCGTAGCAGAGCACAGGTATTAGACTAGTTAAACACAATGCTCTCGGTCCCACAATGCAACAATTTGAAACATAATTTTTTTCTCACAATACAAATATTTTCAGGGTAAAATGAGGAATATATCTGCCTTTTTTCATGTTAACTATTTTTTATATTGTGACTCGAGCAATCTCTCTCCGTGATTGAATGGAGCACTCGTCCGAAAGCTTGCATTCGAAATTGGAATTCAAAATACGGCAGGTTAACAAACAATTCCGTACTTGAAATCCTGGTCCTCGATCTCTTGGAGCAGTCGAGGCCGCTGTCCCTACTTCGCGGACGCGATGCTTCCGGTGCTGCGGCCCTGCCGCCGGCTCCCCCTCGCCCCGCTCCGCCTCCTCTCCTCCTTGCCCTCCTCCTCCGGCGCCGGCGAGGGAGGTCCCCCGGTTGAGGCTGCGGCGGCGGCCGCGGCGCGGGCCCGAGCAGAGGCTGCGGCGCGGGCGGAGGCGTACAAGCAGGTGCAAAACTTCGACTGGAGCAGCAGCGCCGACTGGAAGACCGCCGCCAACATCCTCTTCACCTTGCCTCCCAAGCGCAAGGAATTTGGGTGAGCATCGAGCCACCGGCGTGTCTCCTTCTTAGGGTTTATGGGTTTTGTATTCTTATACTCTATTCTTAAATTGATGTCGTCGTTGACTTCTAATCAACTGTGACTATTCATTTTATTCAAAAGTTTGTAACAAATATTATATAATTTTGTTATAATTTGATTTATCATGAGAGTTATTTGAATCACAACTTAAAAATTTACAAATTTGAACTAATTTTTTTAATAAGAAATAAGATAAATGATTAAAGTTAATGTTAGAAGTCAACGATGGCATCAATTTAGGAACGAAGGGAGTATAAGGCAATACATTTTCGAAGCGACAAGCGATTGGGGCATTGGTCTTTCGAAAAAAAAGCGATGGGGGCATTACCGGGGGTAGTCTGATTAATATCACACCTTGTTGAAAACAATCTACCTTCTTACGGTTCTTGGAGAAGTAGCATTGGTAGTATCATCTATTTATTCACAGCACTTCTTATGAGAATTGACCCTTTATGGTAGTTTATACCTTTACTATATACTCTGATTAAACATTTGAATTTAATCATGAAGGAATGTTTCAATGAACGTGAATATCCCCGAGTTGTCAGGATTTTCCTTTGTTTCGCTAAGTGTATTCTTTGGAGACATAGTATATAATGTGATATCTCAAAATTGCAACCTTTCCAATTTTTCATGTCCTTTTGCTTCAGAAAATTACCATAATATTGATCTCATTCTCTAATTATTTTGTACAGTGGTGGTGGTAATTTTGGCCTAAATATAAGAAATTATGTCGCCTCATTAGTCATTAGACTAACTTATTAACCTCAGGCAACAATAGTGAAATCCAGAATGTCAGTATGTGTTATAGACGCATTTGTGGGCCACAAATATGTGCGCTGTCGTTTCCAGAAGGATAAGAAACAAGATGGATAATCTTGAAGCCTTAGATTAGGAGAATTTGTTAATTGTTTAGTTTTCGGTTGAGATTAATTAGGTCGAGTTAGTTAATCAGTTGAGATTGATCAGATCAGCGCCTGTTATATAAAGGCTGTTGTAGTTCTTGCTTAGGATCATTGAGGAATTATAATCTCTCTATTGGGGGGGGGGGGGCATTGTTCCTCGGTCATCGTGCCTTCACCGGCCGCCGGCGACAAGGACAATCCACCACCTTCGTACACCCTGCGTTCCAACCCTAGAGCCCATCTACTACTGCACTGACCTCTACGGTCGCCTCATTGGCAGTGCCGTAACAATTTCGTATCTGAGACCACAAACGGCGCATCGACCACCATGTCCGGCGCTGACACATATCCTGAGGAGCTTTCTGTGGGGGGACACCCTCACTCGCATCTTGCCACAATTGACGACAATGAACAAGCGACTAGATTCTCATGACGTGCGTCTGGCACGACAGGAGAAAGCTCACGAAGGCACAGAAGTTTCTGCAGATCAGCAGCCATCTGCGCCTATCAATAGCAGCAATGGCAATGGTGGATCTGGCACCAACACCGGCAACAATGGCAGCGGCAGTATTAACCGCAATATTGAGGAAGATCATCGGTTTGCTATTCATACACCAAAGCTTAATTTTCCACATTATGATGGTCTTTCTGACCCACTGACATGGCTCAACAGGTGCTCTTCATATTTTTGAGGAACATGGACCATGGCAGCTGAACAAGTTTGGCTGGCCTTGCTGCATCTAGATAGCATAGCGGCAGAGTGGTATTACGGTCTGGAGCGCGAGTATGGCCTGCTTCCATGGGCACGCTTTGCTGAATTCATCAATCTCCGTTTTGGACCGCCACTTCGCTCCAACTCTATGGGAGAGTTGAAGGAATTGCGCTGTACAAGCTCCGTGGAGGATTATCAACGCCAGTTTATGGCACTGCTGTGCCGCTGTGACGGCCTATCTCCTCAACACCAGATTGATCTCTTCATGGCAGGATTAGGCCAACCATTCTCCACTGATGTTGAATTACAAAAACCTGCAAACTTGCAGATGGCAATGAGTCTGGCCCGTGCTTACGAAAGACAGGGAGACATGGCTGCCCCCATTCGGTCGACATTCCGTGGCCGGCAACACTCATCCTCCACAGCAGCTGCGCCACAACAGACACCAACTGCATCTACTGGCAGTACAACGCAGTCTGTGTCTTCAGCTGCTCCTCACCAGAAACTCGGGCGTCTCTCCTCGGTGGAGATAGCAGACAAGAGAAGAAGGAAAGAATGCTATTTTTGCACAAAAAAAAATACACTGCCGATCACAAGTGTTCGGCAAAAGGGGTGTTCTTGCTAGAGCTAAATGAAGAAGTGGACACAACCACTATTGAGGAAGAATTGGAGATCTCTCTCCATGCATTGACAGGAATCACAACAGCCCATACTATGAAGCTATCTATCAGAATTGGCAGCAATGATCTTGTAGCACTAGTGGATTCAGGATCCACATATACGTTCATCAAGGATAGCATAGCACAGCAGCTCGGCCTCACCATCAAACAACGGCCGGGGCTCTCGGTTAAAGTGGCCAATGGCGACCATGTGTTCAGCCAGGCATCTGCACTGCAATACAGTCAGATATCCAGGGTGAAAGTTTTTCCATCAACTGCTATGCATTACCCCTGGATGGATTTGATCTCGTCCTAGGGGTACAGTGGCTGAGGACTTTGGGACCAATAGTGTGGGATTTCAACAAGTTACTGATGATATTCTGCAGAGCAGGCAGATCCATAACATAGCATGGACTGGGAAGCAGATCAGATGTATCTATTAACATGGCATCGCCTTGTGATGTGTTGGCAGCACTCTTGGACACATACAACGATCTCTTCATGGAGCCAACAGGCCTGCCACCTTGTCGTCGCCAAGATCCCCGAATCCGCTTACTGTCAGGGATTGCACCCATTGCTGTGCGGCCCTATCGCTATCCTCAATTACTGAAGGATGAGATTGAGCGGCAGTGCGACGCCATGATGAAACAGGGGATAATCAGGGAGTCGACATCGGCCTTCTCTTCCCCTGTACTCCTCGTCAAGATACATGAAGCAACATGGCGTTTCTGCATTGACTATCGTGCGCTAAATGAGAAAACAGTCAAGAACAAATATCCCATCCCCATAGTCAATGAACTTCTAGATGAGTTACGGGGTGCACACTTCTTCACCAAGCTTGACCTTCAAAGTGGCTATCACCAAGTCTGGATGTTCCCTGATGATATTGACAAGACAGCATTCAGAACACACCAAGGCCACTTTGAGTTCCTCGTCATGCCCTTTGGTTTGACAAATGCCCCTTCAACATTTCAAGCTTTGATGAATGATGTTCTCAAGCCCCTTATCTGCTGTTTTGTTCTTGTCTTCTTCGATGACATTCTGATCTACAGTCCATCTTGGGCAGCACATTTGCAACATGTTAAGATGGTATTTCACGTTTTAAGAGAATACAAATTGAGCCTCAAGTGCTCAAAGTGTTTTTTTGGCGAAGAATCAGTGACCTATCTAGGTCATGTGGTGTCCAGCCAAGGTGTGGCAATGGACAACTCCAAGGTGGAGGCTGTACAGGCTTGGACCCCGTCCACGCACTGTAAAGGCACTCCGGGGTTTTCTTGGTCTCACAGGATATTACCGCAAATTCATAGCAGGTTATGGTGTCATCGCTGCACCTCTTAAAGCATTGCTTGAGAAGGAGAGTTTTTTCTGGACCGATGATGCCGAAGGTGCCTTCACCAAGCTCAAGAGTGCACTAACAACAGCTCCTCTACTTCAGCTTCCTGACTTCAACAGGAAGTTTGTGGTAGACTGCGACGCATCAAGCATTGGAATTGGCGCTGTCCTCCAGCAAGGGGATGGACCGGTGGCTTTCTTTAGCAGATCAGTGGCACCACACCATGCAAAATTGCCAGCCTATGAGCGAGAACTCATCGGACTGGTGAAAGCAGTCCGACATTGGAGACCATACTTGTGGGGCAGACCGTTCAAGGTGAGAACTGATCACTACATTCTCAAATTTCTTCTTGATCAACGTCTCTCAACAATTCCACAGCATACTTGGGTGTCCAAATTATTCGGATATGATCTTGAGGTGGAATACAGACCAGGCACACTCAATGTGGTAGCAGATGCTCTCTCATGCCGTGACAATGAGCCAGTAGAAATTGCACTTCTATCAGCACCAGCATTCTCCCTGTATCAAGACCCTGCGCACTGAATTGGTCAATGCAGGTGATGCAAAGGAAATATTCACACGACTAGCAAAGGGAACAGCAGAACCAGGCTGGCAGGAAACTGATGGGTTGCTGCTGTTCAAAGGCCGCCTATTTGTTCCAGATACCTCAGCCCTCTGGCCACAGCTGCTAATGACGGCACATGGCAGCCATAAAGGCACACAGAAGACTCTACATCGGCTGAGATCATCCTTCTTCAATCCACATACACACCGGCTGGTCAGGGAATTCGTGCGCAACTGTGCTGTTTGTCAAAGAAACAAAACTGAGCATCTCCATCCAGCAGGGCTGCTTCAACCATTGCCAGTTCTCTCAGAAGTTTGGTCTGATATTGCAATGGATTTCGTGGAAGGATTTCCAAAAGTCAACGGCAAATCAGTGGTGTTAACTGTAATTGACAGATTTTCCAAATTTGCCCATTTTATTCCAATTAGTCACACATATTCAGGTAGTTCTGTTGCTAGAGCTTTCTTTGACAACGTTGTGAAGATTCATGGTTTCCCCTGCTCCATAGTCAGTGATCGAGATACGGTGTTCACGAGTTCTTTTTGGACAAAATTGTTTCGCCATGCTGGTGTGAAATTGCAGATGAGTTCAGCATTCCATCCACAGACCGATGGACAATCCGAGGCTGCAAACAAAGTAATCACAATGTATTTGAGATGTTTAGCGGGGGATAGGCCCAGATCTTGGCTACAATGGCTTCCTTGGGCAGAATATTGTTACAACACCTCATTCCAATCAACAATTCGCACAACACCATTTCGCGTGGTGTTTGGGCGTGATCCACCACCGCTGCTCTCTTATGAACCTGGAGTAGCTCGGGTTGTGGCAGTAGATCAACAATTAAAAGATCGGGATGAGTTCCTGGAGGAGATCAAGGAGTGATTGCTCCAGGCTCAAGATAAGATGAAGGTACAGCACAACAGCAAACATCGGGAATTGCCCTTTGTAATCGGAGAATGGGTGTGGCTACGCTTGCACCATCGCACAGCTGCAGTGTTGCTTATCGACTGCATCTGCCATCCAAGGCACTCATACATGATGTATTCCATGTATCTCTGCTCAAGAAGTTTGAAGGTGATCCTCCAGTTTCTGATCCACCTCTTCCCACCATTGTCCATGGCCGAGTGATCCGTACACCATCAGCAGTTGTCAAGGCCAGACTGAACCGGGGTGTTTGTGAGGTATTGGTACAATGGGTGGGACGAGCAGCTGCAGATGCCACTTGGGAAAAGCTTGAAGAGTTCAAAACATGCTATCCCGAACTACTGCTTGAGGACAAGCTGTTTGTCGGGGAGGAGGGAAGTGTTATAGACGCATTTGTGGGCCACAAATATGTGCGCCGTCATTTCCAGAAGGATAAGCAACAAGATGGATAATCTTGAAGCCTTAGATCAAGGAGAATTAGTTAATTGTTTAGTTTTTCAGTTGAAATTAATTTGGTCGAGTGAGTTAATCAGTTGAGATTGATCAGATCAGCACCTGTTATATAAAGGCTGCTGTAGTTCTTGTTTAGGATCATCGAAGAATAATAATCTCCCTATTGGGGTGCATTGTTCCTCGGTTGTCGTGGCTTCACCTGCTGCCGGGGACGAGGACAATCCACCACCTTCATACACCCTGCGTTCCAACAACTTTTATGTTCCGTAACAGTGTGATATCAATAATAAAATATGAATTCAAAGAATAAAAATTACCTTTGTTGTAGATATTTCTCACTATACGTCTAGAAGCATGTACAAACTCTGAAACTTATACCATTCAGTCTGCAGCTTTTATGTTTGATTGCAGGTTGTGGAGAGGTGACTTCTGTTAGAAACAAATACATATGGCATGTTTCTTGACCTTACATTGACATTTCTTGTATCAGGCTTGATTTCCATCTTGTGCAGCTTTTCTTTGCGTGCTTGCCCTCACTAGGTTCGTTTCATGAGAAAAATCTTTTTTTTTTCTAGTACATTATTGTGCTTCAAAGTGCTAAATGGAAATATTGCTTTCACTTATCACTTTGTATTGTGGCATTGTCTTGATATGCAGCTGTCTATTTAGTGGCACAGTATGCAAGAAGGGAGATCAAAAGGATGGAAGCGGTAAGTTTACTGGCACTCGGTTTCTCACAAAAAAAGATCCGATTTGGTGCAAAATCTAAATCTTGAACAACAAAGAACAGAACGGAAATTGCTGGTGTTCCAACATGTACTAGCACTTTATTGCAGCTTATTTCTTTGTAGCTTTTATATTACCTTGATGCACAATTTTTCTGTAACTCTATTAGGTGAAGATGCTTGTTTGACATTACCTCAATAACTCTACCAATTATTTTTAGCCAAGTTCAGTCACCTGAAAACATACGTGGGGTATGGTTCTATCAGTATTGTCAGTTTTGGATAAAGCTCCAAAGTGGTGTCTGACTTAAATTCATCAACCATGAAATTTATCAGGAATTAAAATGGACATGAATTGTACATATAGTGGGCAAATTCATAGTAGTCATGCTATG